>JAECUM010003180.1:0-84252 GCA_016617855.1 Megalonaias nervosa | reverse complement strand
TGTGTGTGTGTGTGTGTGTGATTCAATCAGCAAAATTAGCGTGAATACCTTCATTTAGATCTGATCAATCATGCAAACAAATTAAATCCTGGAGAACTTATTTTCCAATAATTATAAGGATAGGATACAGAACAATGTGTTTTCCATTGTGTATGGTAAGTTATGCGTGTGTACGTTTTACTTGCGTGCATTGTTTATTTCTTTTTTGAATTTTAGCCCGCTTCGCTTTGCCTTCCATTGACAATAAACTCACAGCTTTTCAAAGATTCAGATGATGTTATCAGCTTAAGCTGCATTTTGCTCAAGGCATTTGTCTACTTAAATCGAATTAAATTCGAGATCCCCGACATATCATTAGATCTCGATTTTTTAAAAGATTGGTTTGGTTTCAAACATTTTGTTGCATGTATTAGGAAAGCAAAAGGGAGAGGCACAAGTTCTCCAACTTAGAATAGCCTTTTCCGCAATAAAGACAAAACACATCATATTTCATGCATCAGAAAAAACTTACAAAGAATATTTGAATAAGTGTAAGAACTATAATGATCTAAACCAATCGCCGTTCGAGGTGCAAGATTATAAATGAATAAGGAAGGTGAGGCCCTTGTGAGAAGTCTCACACACAAATGTTTAGATACCCAAATATATGTGTGTGTGTGTGTGTGTGTGTGTGTGTGTGTGTGTGTGTGTGTGTGTTGTTACGTGCAGGATAGTACAAATGTAACAGAAGAGAAAAAGCGAAGACAACAAGCTTTGTATATTTTAACAAAATAATTTATTTCCCTAGAAAACAACGTAAAAATTGGAAAATAGGTCTTACGGTTTGTGAATATAATCCAAAATTAATCCTAAGAATGAAAAATACAAGTCCTATCACTTAATAGTTCTAGTAGAATCCAGGTTCGAATCTCGACGACGTACTAAAATGGAAGGTGATGACGTCAGATGTGGTCCTTGTACAAATATCAACAATTCCTCATTTGACTCACAGTTTATGTTTCCGAATAATTCCAGAATAAATTTCCACTGAATTTCTTTCTCCCATAATTTATAAATCAGTACACTCGTTTGGTTTTCTAGACAATAAATTATTAAATTCCAAACACAAATGAATTTCAAAATCAATCTGCTTTCATGCAACAAAATAATGTATCCGGCCTTCTAGTTATCCAGAATACAACTGACTGATGAGCGCTCAGAAAGGGTTATATATTCACCCGAATTATCATCCCGTTCTCGCGAGACAGACTACGTGATCTAATAACACTTGAAATACGCAATAAGATATTTGCCAAATTGCACGTAGCCATATCTAAGAACTAGACTATCACTCTAAAATAAATTAAAAAATAACACATTGTTTATCCAGATTAACACGTAGGCCGAAAAAGGACCTTGAAAACAGCCAATAGTACTAGCGTAGCGCTTACACTACCGCGGACCAAGGGAAACTAAAAATATTACTAATGTAATACTTTTTACGTCTTAGATAAACAGAATTACTGAAAAAGAATTTCGAATCCCTTCAATAATCATTACAATAAAATGTAATGAAACAAAAATAAAATAAAAAAGAATTTTAAAACTAACACACAAGCAATTTAATTACATATACGTAACAATATATATATATATATATATATATATATATATATATATATATATATATATATATGAAAAATTCTTATATTATTGAACTTTTTGCGGATATAATAGCTTCTAACATGGATGCATACATATACAAACAAATGTACATGTATACATGCATCGATATTCACACACAAGCACATACTGCTACAATAACAGCAACATCAACTACTACTACTTCTTCTTCTTCTTCTTATTATTATTATTATTACCTGTTTATTCGAGATTGTTTCAAACAGTACCAGTTTACGTTGTACGGAATTTGCTCCCTTATTAGCCTGGTTTCTGGCCCGTATGTAGCCACCGCAACGAACAGTAATGGACATTTCCGGAAAGTGCTTTGGGCATGCGCATTCTATCCCAGTTACTATCATGGCGAAGGTGGTTGAGAAACTGGCGACCAAGTCTGTGTCCCTCGCACAAAGTACGTTCTATCTCAAAAGTTCCAAGGTTATAACAGATGTATGTTGCTGAGAATAACATATGTAGAGCACCGTCTACAAGCAGACATATACTTAGCGTATTATAATGTATTATTTATTGCGACAAGATTCAAGGTCGTCGTTGTAAGGAATACAACCGGCAACCAATTTGTATCACAATACAACTCCTGCTATCTACAGTCGAAGTTACTGTTTGTATTTGCCTGATACTCCATTTGAAAGATTATTATTTGAATGCGAAGTCAGAAGCACCATCTCGTTGGGTTTTTATTTGTTTGGGTTTTTTTTGTTGGGAGGAGGGGGGAATAGAAAATTACGTAAGGCCAAAAGAGGACATCACGTTGTGGCTGTACTCAGTAGTCCTGCATTGTAAGACGTCTACCCTGATATTTATGTTTTGGGGGTCGAGGTCTTAATGCTTAAAAAAACGACGCTGTGTAGCGTGTTCAAATTTCGACTAACCGCGGAATTAGAAGTCAAATTTCAGGAATATCTCCCACTTAGCAGCCCATATCAACTCTCTTCTACAAATTAAAGTCATATTGTTTTGGTCGGACTTTACTTACTCAGATGCCTATTTTTCTACTAAATTCAAATTCCCACAAATGGATGTGTTTTCTAGTTCCATTGACCTATATTTCTGTTGGCTGGAATGCAATGGAAGCCAGGAATGCCGAAATTGCTTAAAGTTGAAGCATGTTTCTGGAATGAAATGAATAAAATATATTAATTTTGAAGAAAGTGTTTAGATAGCTTTGTTTTGTTCAAGATACTTATCCTTTGAACTAATTGTGGCATTCCCGGCTTCCATCACATTCCAGCCAACAAAACCCAGTCTGGGAATGGGGGTGGGTGGGATTTGGATGTCAAAATGGTGTTTTTCTTGTGATGCAGCATGTTATGGCAGGTATGGTGTGGTGTTCCTCATGAATGGCTCACTCCATTTTTATCCAGCTAGTCAGTCTAATTTAAATTAGATAAATGAACTTTCCTGACATTAGTGTTGGTTTCCTTTATGAACTAATTGAATGAGAGTAATGATTCTTTAATTTGTAATTGATTATGCATGATTAACTTCCCTGTGTGATACTGAAGCAAGACAATAGTGCTGATTAATGAGCTGTCTCTGTTCATGTTTAAACAACAAAATATATATGATCAATATGGAGGTAATTTTTCAAGCAAGCTGATATTTACTCTGGATAAAATGAGTTTGCTGAATTATTTTCACGACAAAGGTAATAAGGATGATTCTGTGAGGAAAATTGCGGGATAAAGTGCTACTGAGTACAAGGTAACAATTTCTCCTAAGAGACATAAGCCACAATATAAGGCAGCAGAAAAATGTCAAATATGACATAACTAAAAGACTAGTTTTTAGACATATTGAGTTGTTATTCCCAGCTTAAATTTATAGACTTAGAAGGAAAGGTGTTAGCAGTTATTGTAAACATTATCCCAGACTAGCATAAGTTGCAACTTAATCCATTATATTTGTTAGTGGAACCAGCAAATTAAGGATTGAACATTTTGGTTAAAGTGAAAAGTAGGGTGGGACAAGTTAATTTTCTGAAACCACTTGTTCTTGATAAGTGGCTGAAAACAGAATTTGATTAGTCTTGGCCAGGTGTGCAAGGGAGTGCTTGGGAGTCACTTACCTTGTCTCTTATATAGTATGATATGCATGGTCCAGTGTCAGAGCAGTTCATAAGAGTTACTGAGTTAACTTTTGTCACTTAGTACTGCATGATTTTTTCTCCAGGCTATTTTTTTTATTATTATTTAGATTGTTTCAGCCATCTTTGCTTTGACTTGAATCTTCCTTATAAACTTGATTGCCGAAATAATTTACTAAATTCATTTTATCCAAATAGAAAAGTTCACCACATTTGAAAACTTCTTATTCTTAAGTGGATAATACATATATCTTGTCTTTTAGATGCAAACACAGACCACATCTTTAGCATAATTGTTTTGCATCAAATGCAGTACCGCAATGTCTGCGGCATGATGCCCCAGTGCAGGGCATCACTATAAACTGCCACACTGCAGACATTGTAGTGATATGACTGAAAAATTGTTAAAGTTACGTTAAAAATCCAAATCACACACACACACACACACACACACATGCAATACCACATTTTGATGTTGATCCTCTGTATAATTAGTTTAAATAAATTAAAGACTCATTACTGTCATTTAATCAGTTCATAAAAGAAATGGACAAGTATGTTCAAATAGTACATTTCATTCATTTATTTGAATGCATTGACTCTGTGGACTGAAGTCAGAGGGTGATCCACTTGTGAGAATCTCTGATGAGTAAATCAGAGTTGTTTAAAGCATGCTAATTAATGATACCAGATTTGTTTTGTTTTAAATGTTTTGATTGGCTGATAATTTAGCCACTTGCCCAGTATGGAGTCAGGCAGTGATAAAACTTGAGTACATGCAACAGTCATCAGAGACCACTTCTGTGCTATCACAGGATATGAATGAATAGAGGTAGATTCAAGAATTTAGTGTGCACAGAGGGAATGAATGGCCTAATAATGGTAAATAAAGTATGAAAATTAGCCCTTGCCTGATTGCTTTAAAATATTAAAAAAGCACTTGTCCCAGAATAGTGCCTTGGAAAGTGTTACTCTTATGATACCAGAAAGGCATACTCTGGGATGTCTGGCTGTGGGATTTGATCAGCCCTGGGCAATATGCAAAATATTTGACAACTCGTTCATTGGTGGCATCATTCACATATTAACATTGTAAGTGTTTGCATTATTTATTCTGTTTCATGATACCTGTCCATCCAACTGTTCATAATCACACACTCAATGAGTTGTCCAGTGTCATCAGTTCATTCAGTCATTCATGGTCAAAAGCTCATTGGTCTAGACCACTGTGATTATGAATGGCTTCCACTTGGGTTAATGAACAAACGCATCAATTCTGGAGGCAAAAGCTCAAAAGATGATGGTCAGGGTGGCTGAAAGAAGAAATATGGTTTGTGCACAATAATAGCTCTACATCATATACTGGAACCAATCTTTGCGGATGACTTACATTTGGCACATGGAAGAGGTTTATTGATTTTGGGAGCAAAAAGTCAAAGACCAAGGTCACCTAATTGAAAGAACAAAATTGGTTTCCGCACACACATTACAGACCTGGAACAAACTTGGGATGACCAACACTGGGGTAATGAACATGATAGATTTTGGGCTTCATTTGTTATGGTTACTGTGAGCAAAGGAGTCAGAGTGATTGATGCACAAAAAGTTAAGTTATCCACATAAAGGACTAATGCTGGGTGGGGGTATAATATGTTGTTCACTGTACTCTACTTAGCCAGAAGAGTACTTTATGCCACCTTCACTTCATTAATGGCATGTAATAACCACTCCTGATCATGATCAATTGGGCATGCAAGGAAACAAACAGAACATTTGTTTTTATCTGACACAATCATAAATCAAGCATACGCTTCCATTAATGTGGAGTCAGAAAAAAGTAAGCATTCTCTTGACTTAAACTGGTCTGTACCAAATAGAAGTAGACATTGTTAATTGGATGAATCCTTTATGGAAGAATATGGCAGTGAACTATATTTAAAATGAACTTTTTCAAAATTTCTTGTTGGCAATTTTTGAAAGATTTCAAATGCTTCTAACATGGTAACTAAGCTTAAAGTCTTTAGAATGAGTTCAGTTTGTTGCAAAGACAGTTTTAAAACTATTAGACCAGGACTTTCAAATCAGAATCATGCTAGAAGCTTTGAAAATGCAAGGAAACTCACCTTAATATGCTTCATTATAACATGATTTCAGATATAACCTACATACCATGGCTTCCAACTTTCAGTCTTATATGTCGCTTATTTCCAGACATACCCAGAACATCAGCCAGGCTGACAGTTACAAATAAATCAGTCTAGTTTCTGAAGTCTACATGTATATCTCACTGGTGATAAATTTTGTTGAAGTTCTTACAAAACAGTGATTAATTTTCACTGACACCCATGCATGCATTGATAGTTTCATACATAACAATATCATCCAGTATGGACCACAAGGACTGGATTATAACAGGGTTCTCTGGGATTATCTACTATATGGATACAAGATATTGAACCGCTCCAGTGGCCTAGCGGTTAGAGCGTCCGCCTCGGATGCGGGAGGTCGTGGGTTCGAACCCCGGCCGAGTCGTACCAAAGACTTTAAAAATGGAACTAACAGCTGCCTCGCTTGGTGCTCAGCATTAAGAGGTTAGTGTAAGGACCGGTCGGCCTGGTGTCAGGATAATGTGACTGGGTGGGACATCATGCCACATGTCTGCGGCATGATGCCCCAGTGCTAGACATCACTATAAACTGTCACACTGCAGACATCGTAGCGATATGACTGAAAAATTGTTAAAGCTGTGTTAAAAGTCTAAATCACACACACACACACACACACATACAAGATATTACCCTGATGCCATTCTAAACTTGACTGTTTCATTTTTTAGAGACATAGCTTTCAGCAAACCACGTCTGCAGACATTTTGGAAATATGCTAAAGTGGAAATGAGGCCACCCTCACCGGATGAGTTTGATGCTGTCAAAGCTGGTGCTTTTAAGGTTATAAAGACTGGGATATCAGGGCAGTGGAAGAATATCACAACCAAGGTTTGCAAGACTTTAGTATAAAAACAATTGGTTCTAAAGTGAAAATGTATGGACTGCACTAGGGGGTGACTAGGACAGTTGAGTTGCCTTTTGGTGCAAAACTACTTTGAATTAGTGGAAAAGTGATATTCATATTGCCGTGTATCGCAGGCTGTGGGGTTAAATTGTTTGAGAATTCACTTGATCAGGGTAATCATTTTTTGAAAATCCATGGTTGTCTCTGACAATTGACATTGAAAATCAGTTTGCTCAGCAGATTTCTGTGGTTGACTTCAAAATTACTGTCTTTGTCTCAAGAGATTGATGAAATCATAATTTTCATCATATATTGGTAATAAAGTTTATGATTTCAGACAGTTATCATCTTTGTCCATAAGAGATTGCTGAAATCGTAACTGTTTTAATCATATGTTGATGGTAAAGTTTATGATTTCAGACAGGTCATTACAGTAGGATGCAGCAATGATTATGATATGTTCCATTCATTTAACTTTTCCTGATTCCTTTAGCTGAAGTTAACCAGCTGAAATGAATGTCACATACAGGCAGAGGTCTCACTAGGATTTTAAAACTAGGAGTCAGGACTCCTATTTTGGTCAGAATAGGAGACCTACTAGCAAAAAGTTGCAGTCCCCATAAGCATATTGGACTTATCTGAAGTGGCAAAATGTCCAGATGAGATGACCAAATGTATGTCTTCGAGTTTAATTTTCCAAATTCTTTACAGCTCTTGTTTGTCCATTAGAGTGGGATTGAAGTTTGTCAATTCAAGGAAAGGACTTACTCCAAACACTAAGTCAGGCATCACACACTTTCTTACACTTGGCTACTATTCCATCTGAACTGTCAGTTCTAGCAACTTCAGCATCTCATTACAATCTTTAAACCTAAAATACTAATCCAGATTTTGCAAACGGCATTTTGTCTAAGTCTCAGTGTGTGTTGATTTTGAGGTCACACACACTACTTATTCTGCTCCACTAGGAAACAAACACAATAATGAAAGCTAAACTTGTTCATTTGATGTACTCTTATAATGACCCCATGTACAACACTGGGTCTTTCTGCCTCTGAATTAAGTTATTGTGAATATCAGCAAAAATTTTGCCCAAAAAAAATCACCAACCTCAATATTTTGTCTCCAATTTTCAAAAAATCCCACCATTTTCATAATACAGTTCTACCCGTTTATCTCGATATCCCAGTTACCAAGGTAATATTGTTGACATAAGTGGATGTGGAGATAAGTGGGAGAGGGCTACAAAAATCAAATTTTGCATACAAGTGAAATTTGTGAAGAGGTGACGTGGTGTCAGTAGGATTTACACTGAGATTAAATAAACAGTTGAAATTTTGATTAATTGAAGACGAAACACATCTGATATACAAGTGTATTGAGAACTTACAATTATGTAGAAGAATCCATAATGTGTAAAGTACTGTACATGTATTTGAAAAATCCATAAATTCTAGTATGGATCACATGTTATAAAATTTATACCTCATTCACATCATGGTAGAAAGCAAAAAAAATGTTAGTCCTCGTTTGATTTATCCATTGTCTACAAACACGGGTCACTAAACAATTCAATGAGATACTCATGGTTGCCAGTAGGATGTGGCTTTATAGTTGTTTTCATGACACATGTACATGGTCTAGATTTTGGTCAGCTGGAGATGGCTAACATGTTGCCGAGGCTACCAAGGAGATGAGGTAGCTAATTGGGAAATGAAAACGTGAACAAAATAAAAAGTTTGACAAACATATTTGCACCCATATATATATCTATCTATATATATATATATATATATATATATATATATATATATATATATATATATATATATATATATATGGTTTCAAAAGATTCAAAATTTAATTTGGGTTTTATGCCACCTGTTAGCGATCATAAACCTAAACTTTTTTCCTGTAAAGTAGAAACTTTCATGGCACAATAAAAGTGTTCAAATCACTTTGGAAAATGCAAGAATATCAAAAAGCTTCATCGCTTTTATTTAAGTTTGGTGCTGACTTCTTTGATGAATGGTGCTTTGCTTTTTATTGAAAATTGTAGTCGGTGTTACTGAAGTCTCCGCTAAATACAAACTTTCAAGGTCCAAACAAATGCCATTTTGTTATTGTGGCAGCAACATCAAATAATTGTAGTAGAGCATTGATTGAGACTTGTTTTTTTTTTTGTTTTTTTCATTTGCTCAATATTTATTCAGAACAATCAGTGGTTCAAAGGTAATCAGTTTTCTTTGGTAAAAACGCGCTTGTCAGTATGAACAAATGATTTGTTTATGTAATAGTAGATACCTCTCAGAGCATTTTATATCCAATTTTGCAGCTTCCTTTCATGGCGCCTTTGAATTTCTCCACCCCAAACCCAAGATTGTATATTTAAGTTTAAATAGCCAGTGTATGTTGTCGCCAAAAACATTGCCAGGTAGTATATTTTGTCACCAATAAGTAAATCAATTCGCAATTTGCAACATTGCTGAAGCCCAGCACCATCCCTGCAACTGAAATGAATGTCATATACCCTACAGCAAAATACCCATACCAGTTAGCAATAGGAATTCATTGTGCTACTATACATTAGTGTTTTGGGAAGAGAAGAAAAACATTCATGAGTCATTCTGCTATAAAGTTTCATTCTAAAGGGTTGGCAGTATTGGCTGATGTTTTTAATCAGATAATAGGTAGCTGACACCTGTTAACTAGTGTGTCATCCTACTGATAATGGTCACTCAGCAATAGCCTTAGCATTATTTGAAGATCGAGTTGAACCTGTCTTGTGAGACTGTCACCTCTGGTAAAAAAATGTCACTCAAAGCAGTTTGGTCTCACATTATGTCATAATTTATTAATCAGTGCATGGAGAATGTAGTCGTACAAGGCAGGTTTTAATGTCATTTAGACATGCAGTAGATCCAGATTCTCCATGGGCCAGTTTGTCACAAAGAAAGCTAACTTTCAGAGTTTAGATCATGAAAATATGTTATGAGTGAAGACAGCAGGTGTAAAACCATTATAGAATCAAGTTTGCATTGGGTGCCAGCATTGACAGGCAACATGTGATAATCTGCCCAGCTCTTTTTATAAAGAAGCATCTTAGTGGATTATCACCTGTGATTGCAACAGTGGGGGTGCTATTGTTTTGAGAGGGTGCAGGGGGGATTGGGCATAAGTATTCTAGTGATAAGTGTACTGTGTTCAGTGAAGTAATAACATAGATGAGCAGTCTTTTGCAACTCACCAGGGTCAAGTACTTGGAAATAGTTTCCCTGAAAACTGCATAAGAGGATTTTAAAATAATATCGAGTCCTTCATTTTATTCAATGATATATAATTTTTTAAGGGTGGATTTTCAAAATGTAAAGCTGCCCTTATCTAGAAAAAAAAGGATTTCTCCCTAGCAGCTTATACATTTAAGCAGAGTAAAGTTAACATTTCTATTCTACTTTAATTAAAAGGACTTGTTGGAAATTTTTATGAATTTCAATTATTAAACTTGTTTGTGTCTTACTTCACTGGTTTCATACATGATCATATGTTCAATTCAGATATGGAAATTTTTACTTCAAAAAGTGTGAGAACCATGTGAGTAGATAACAACATGAGTTTTGAATTCTCTTTTAAAAAATTAATTTTTTTTTCTTTCAGGATGCAACCCGTAATGTCATTGTTTCATTAGAAGTGATATTTTGGTTTTACATTGGAGAGATCATTGGAAAAGGCAGCCTTATAGGTTACGCTATCCCAGGAGCATTCCACTAAGGATATCCAATCATAATTAATTACATTTTAGAAAGTGATTAAAATATGTGCTGTTATTATTAAGTCTGTAGGTTGCATATTAAAAATATTTATAACAGAAATTTGTCTTGTCACTTTTTTTGTTGTTGTAAATTGGAAGAAATAGGGAAACCATACTGTTTTATAAACATAGATACTAGTAGAATGGAATACTGTATTGTCTTTGGTTTTTCTGTTCACTGTCAGTCCATAAATTATACAACTATATTTATATACTTAGGTGAGCTGCAGTAGCTCAGTTGGTAGAACATCTGGCTTGTTATCCACCGGTTGCAGGTTCAGTACTGGGTCAGATCATTTGCTTTTGTGTCTTTGAGAAAGATTCCTGGTTCCCATTTCTTTAGCTTGATATAGCCAGACAAAGTGCTCAAAGAACCATAATAAAAAAAGCAGCAACCCAAGAAAATGTAAGTTCCCATAGCTTCTTGGTTTTCATTTCATTGGCTTGAAATGGCATACAAACTGCTGAAAGGGCCATACAAGAATCACAGCAACAACCCAAGATAATAATTTATTGTTTCTTTAGTTTCTTGTACACCTAAATGAATAATTATAAAGCCGCAAAAGATCATGGAAAATGTTTTTTTCAGATTATATACATTCAGAAATGATTTTGAAAATCTATCATCACACTGGTTTCATTTTGAGAAAGGGTATACATAATTTGTTCTTGCTTGTTGTTATCTGTAATGATTACAGTACAGCTGTCATCGTTTTTCAGTTCTCCATGCCTCAGAGAGAGAAAGGATTATAAAGATTTTGTATCTTTACTTGAATTTAAACTGTACTATTTTATATTATCAAAGTACTGGGTTTGCCTGTAGTTTCATGCATACACTTTTTGAAGATAGGCGCTCATGTGTGAACTAATAACCTAGCACAACAGAAGCCATCAACACAGTTTTCTGTTTGATGGACAGGTTAATTTCATGTGTAAACTGATAACCTAAAAACACAACAGCAGCTCATAAGCAGGTTTTCTTTGCCATTGTGTTGACCAAAAACTGTGTATATATGTTTAAGTGAACAGTGTTTATTTTTTGAATAAGCAATTTGTAGAATTGTACTGTATAACCCACTGGCTATTCCATTGTTTGATTCCCGTAAAAGAAAAGTCGGTGATGGAGAAACTTGTGAACTAATCAAAACAGCTTTTTTTCCTCCCAGCCAAGTAGAAGGACACAATAAAAACTTTTCTTTTCCTGGTGGGCTATTTATATATAAGATTTTTGTTTTCAATCTTTGAGAAGTAAATGCAAGAAAAATGTAATGAAGATATGTACAGTGTTAATTAACCATTAAAACATCGGCTGCGTAGATGACAAATTAGGACAAGCTGGTTTTTAACTTGTTTTCTTTGCAATTTTCATGACCCAACATTTGCCTGATAGTTTGCACAGCACTAAATCAAATGGCGTCCTAACATAGATAAACATAGATAAAAGAAGAATAGTTGTAGAAGGTTGTGTCAGTGTTCTTGATTAATTACAAACAGTTATAAAACTTCTGTGGCTTATGGTGGAACCATGATTATGTCTGTTAAGTACAATGTGCCAAGTCAGATGGCTTCATGAGATAAAGAAACACCTTTCCCAGTCTGAAACTGACATCATTTTATGTTAACTTTTGTCAGAGTGTTGACAGTGATCACTGCCTTGCTTTCTATAGAACATCTGTCTCAGTCAAGTCTTTACTAGTGGGAGGCCATTTAATTTTTAAAAGGGAGTGGTGGGTGGGGTTATAAATGCTTAAAAACAATTGACTTGCTCTGATTTGCAGTATACAAAAAATACATTTAGTTTTTTTAAAATTATCTTACGATGAAAGAAAAAAATATCCCAGTTACAAAGAACATTCTGTCCCCTTAAATTTTCAAAAGGGGGTGGTGTGGGGGTTATAAATGCTTAAAAATAATTGTCTTGCTCTGATTTGCAGTATAAAAATTACATTGTTTTTTTTTTTTAAATTATCTTACGATGAAAGAAAACAACATCACAGTTACAAAGAACATTCTATCCCCTTCAATTTAATAGCCATGTCCTTACAGTACACGTAGTCGGAACTGAACAAGTTCAAAGTTGTGTATATTAAGCCTCATGACTTCTGCTGCACTTTAAGAACTAAGCCTATGGTTTGCAATAAGTAAAAAAGCATAAAATTATTGCAAAAAAGGTAAATTAATCTCTTCTAAATTTACAAGTATAATAAAATACAAGACTTGAAATTGCTTTTTTTTTTTTTATATTGTCCAAATACTTAATTGGAGTAAACTTGACTGATCTTTTAAATGGTATCTGATTGTAAACCACTCTTGACATCTCAGTCTTTCCATGGGTGATCTTCATTCTTGGATTCCACCACACCATGATAGAGTTGCCACTGGTGTACCTGACATGGCAAGGTGGTGATTTGTAGGTTTTTCTCCCTCCACCGCTGCGCAAAAATGGAGGGGATTAGGTCCCCCAGCATGAAGCATGGGGAAATAAAAAAATTGCTTGAGCTGTATTGTGCGTCTACATTAGGGTGTTAATTATTTCAGGTGTTTGTGTCATCTACAGACAATCTTGTGTTATTATTCACCAAAATGTCACGTAAGGATTAACATTTGTTGCATGCAATTACTGATTTCATTACAATGAACTTCTTTGTATCCTCTTTTCATGTAACTGGAATTTGAAAACACAGTTAACTACTTTTTGGCACTGCAATGCTAAAGTTGCCTAGATATGAATAATAATTCAATGATCTACATCGTTTATGGCTGAATAATAAAGATTCTGGCTAGGCAAGCAAGTACACATGATTGTACAAAAATTGTTTTATTTGAAATGGAGTGATGTGTGAAATGTTAAGCATGAAAAGTTACAAGTTGCACACAGAAATATGCCATGTATGCAGAATAATTATGATACAAGTGTTGAGAGGAAATGAAGAATATCAATATGAATACAAAATTTAAGATTTTACTTTCTCCATGCAAAATAACTCTTTATAGGTTGATTACAGAATAATGCTTGGAAAAGGCAGTAAATATTTAAACAGTAGCTAGAATATGTATCTCGGAGTGTAGTCCAATAATTAGCCCCCCAACAGATATGATATTGATGGAAAATTTAGGGGTCTGATATCGCCCATGCATTAAATCAGAGAATTACTGAAGCCAGATCTGTTCACGATTGTAGATTTTAGTCACTTAATAGTATTTTTCAAAGTTCTTGAGTTCTAGTCAAAGAGCCTTTTAAGCATTCTGTTTCCATACCGACTACAATTAAGAGGTTAGTGTGTTAGGACTGGTCGGCCTTGTGACAGGAAAATGCGACTGGGTGGGACATCATGCTACATTCTGCAGCATGGTGCCCCAGTGCTAGACATCACTATAAACTGCCACGCTTTAGATACTGTAGTGATGTGACTGAAAATATGTTGAAGCTATGTTAAAAATGCAAATCACACACACATATTGGCTGTGTTTGACAATGTACACTTGTGTTCCAGACAGATACATCTGCGACATAAGTTTACATTGTCAAATATTGCTTACTTTAATGCACAGGCAGTATCAGACACCAAAACCATCTATCAATATCAATACAGGTTTGGGGGCCAATTTATCAGACTGCCTAGAGTGTGGTACTGCAGTTGATACCTTCTCAAACTTTGCATATATATGCATTGATCCATGCCTGCAGTAGGTGAGAGAATTAGATAATGGATCATTCAGTGCTGTCAAGCATATCATGGTGTAAAATTAAAATTTAGTAGTTGACAGAATGTGCAGAGTAGTGAAAAGATGTGATAAAAATAGAAGAAAATGGATCTGATGTCATCTGCCCCACTTTTCATTTTCTCCTTCGTTCCTCATGGTTCCAAGGAAGGGGGTGGAAGAGTAAATTTCAAAAAGATCTACACAGTAGATGCATTCACATAACAATTTTCTCAGGTTATATGAAATATGGACCAAGATAAAAAAAACTAACATCTGCAAATACCCAAGCATAATTTATGTCGCAGTAACCTTGTTTGGGTATGTACAAGTTAGATGCTTCTAGATACTTCTTTTGGTGACGGTACATTTTATAGGATTCAAAACATGCATGGAGTAATAAATACACAACTAAAAAAGAAAGTCGACCCATTGTAAAATTAGGTTCAAGGTGTTCTACTTTTGGTATGGTTAAGTTACTCTCCTGCACATGCTTTTATATACTGTTTTTGATCTGATTCAGTGTAACAATAGGCCAGATATGTGCACTGTGCAATGAATAAACATCTGACATGAAAATCACTAGAGCATGATAAAATTGGGTCACAGTGACTTGGCGTGGTCAAGTTGATGACATAAAGATGTCATCTTCGCTAGACAAAGTTCTGATATATTAACCCTATCTACACCTTGGTGGATCAATCGGATATTTCCATGCTTTGTCCTATTGGATATCACAAGTTGCATCCCTTAGTTTGTAATGCCAACTAACCAGCAGCATTTAACAGTAGTGCATTGTACATTGGCTGAAACTGGAGGAAGCATTTGACTTCAAAAGGAACATACAAGAGAAAATCCGTTAGGTGTATGCGAGTGAAAGGATCTATTTGTACAAAGATGGACATGCAGTGGAAAATTGCTTATTTAAGAGTCCATTCCAGTTGTGTGTTTCCCTGGTCTTCATCAACTAGGAACAGTGTTCAAATCTGAACAACCTGATTGTGATTGGATGCGGTGGCTTGCTGCTGCATCCAATGAAATTCACAAACCTGAAGCACAGAAATGTCTGATCAATCCGCTAAGGTATATATAGGTTTAACATATCAGAACCTTGGCTAGTGAAGATATAAAGATGTATCCACAGCTAGGTATTTCAATGTGCTTGGCGCAGTGTATTTTTCCAATGATAATTTATTACTAATACCAGTAACAACATACAATTATGGTCACATTAAATAGTTAACAGAGTTGATATCAAATAGAAATTTAAGTCAGTTTTATGTCAAGGGAGGCAAATCAAATTCATGTAAATGATTTAAGACCTGGAAATAATCTTTCTTAGATACTCCACTAATGGGAGTATTTGAAACCATAGTACATAATGCTTTCAAAAGAAAATTACCAAAATTCCTCAAATAATGTTTCAGTTGTTGATATTAACTCTCTTAACATAAGGAAAAGATAGTTGTAAAGATTATTTACAGAAATGTTTTCATAAGTAACAAGAATCATTAATATAAAATTGGAGTTGGGTTCTTCCATCTTGTATAAATTGTCACTTCAGTCTTCAATCTCATTGGTATTCACGGTACTGAGATAATCATTTCATAACAAATAAACTAATTATAAAAATTAATTTTATGTAGGAGCAGTATGGTTCTTCCCCTTCCAGCTGTGTTGGTGAGACGGGTCTGGATGGGAATTTTGTCTGGCAACTTGTTTGCTATAATTTAATGTTGTTATTATATTTTGCAAGTATAATCATCCTCCTATTTTGATGACAAACATAACTGAAGAAAACTGAGGGCTCCCCACCACCAGTGGGATAGAAGTCGGAGTTCAGTTGAATATGGTCTTGTTTCTGAATTGCATTATAGTAACACAACTTTCTACTTGCAAGGGAAGCCAGAAAATCTAGCATATCTGAGTATAACTTTAGGCTTTATAGTAGTATTTGGAAGCAATTTTAGTGACATTCAAGCAGAAATAAGCAGAACTGTTGATACTTGAAAAGTTTCACATTACATTAAAATGGGACCAAGTTCTTGCTAATATTTACTTATTTACAATTTTTCTGATGCTTTGTATTCCCCCAGTGACCTATTGTGAAGTGAATTGTTACATGAAATTGAGGAATGTGTTGATTGGGATGTACTTTTCCACTCATAATTTATATTTTCTTAAAAATGATCCGCTTTTTCTCAATCAAAATCTTGTAAATGTTGGCACTGATTTAAAAATAATTTAGAAATAGATCAGTTTTGTTTATTTGTCATAACTGTATTAATGTCATGTTTTGTTTGTTTTAATAGTGGGAGTAGGATTTTCATCTACAATGTTGACTTGTATGTTAAAATTCTGCTCAATAGACTGATCAAAGATAGATGGTATCATTCAATAAGGTTAACTTGTCATATGTCCTTCAAGGCATGTGATTTAATGTTAACAAATTGTAGGCATCATGAATTAGATAAAAATTTATGGGTAAGAGTTTCATTCTTTACATCAAGTTTGTTGCACCTGAAAATGCATTAGGCTTACTTGCTCACACTAGATATTATTTTACACAAATGCCCTCAATCTGTCAATTGACTAAACATACACATGACCAATTTTGATGGATGGGACAGTACTAACAAGGCAATAAAAGGAAGTAGAAATTGCATGTCGCAAATGCAGCACACTCTACAAGAAAATTGCAAACCTCTTATGTCAGAAAAATCCTGAAAGTGAAGACTACGTTCTCTCAGGTCAACTGTGCTCGGTTTTACAACTTGCTGTTTACTTGTAAACATGAATCCCCTTGACGGCAGGAGCATGTCTAAAACAACTAAAAATATACAGGCTGGTGTATCCTGAACACTTCACGACATTAGCCAAATTTGGGTAACGAGTTATTCTCCTTAATATTCAACCACATACCAGTTTTCACAAGTGTTGGGGTAATATGGTTTCAAGATATTTAGGGTGTAATGTTAGATAGTTCAAGATAAAAAGTCACTCGAGCATATGGCCACACTGGCCTAGTGTTGGTATGTTGCAATCATTGATGTGCATGCACATACAAGCTTTCTTGAGTGCACACGAAATACAGTCCACGATATTGAGGGTGTAGCTAAATAAGTGTGGAATATTCCAAAGTCAGTCAAGCATGACAATTAGGTCACAATCACCAAGTTTTCATCTGGTTAAGTTTTGAGATCCAATGACATAAAATTTTCATCAATATTTTAGGTGTAAAATAAGAAAAGATGAAATTGCAAAAGTTCCTTGAGCATCTAAATTGGGTCAAACTGATATGTCTTTGGTATGGTTGAGTTACTCTAATTAAGATGCATCAATGTACCCATTTTCATTAGTGTAAATGAAACCCAAAATTTGCCACAGTGACCTGCTTTTACTACGTTCTTTTCATAAAGATATACATGTACTTGCATATAATCAATTTTCTTCATATATTGTCCAAAGGGTCCAACAAATTAGGGTTGTAATGAAAAATAAAAACCCAGCTGAAAATATACATCATGATTTTAGATCTGGGGAGCACAACATACAGCCCACAGGCAACATGCAGCCTGCTGACACATTTTGTGTGACCAATGTCCTTTACATGTGTATTTATACTTATCAACACAAAACCTTAACAATGTGACCTTATTAGTTTCAATCAAGGTTGATTCTGATGCATGTAAACATTTCAGTTGTGCACTTCTGCTTTAGATTAACCACGTTACCTTCATCCAGGTTTATCTGCGTATATAAGATATTAAGAGACCCAATGTAGTGAACAGCTGATAATACAATAATCAATCAAGTATGCAAATTAGGTCACAGTAACCAAATTTTGGTATAGAGTTACTCTTTCAGAGATGCTTACACATAACAGTGTTCCTAAATGAAGTCAGGTGAAATAGTCTAAAATATTGAGGCCCAAGTGAATCGAGAAAGAATGAAAAAAGAAACAAGAACACCTAAGAAACAATATATCCCCTTATTAGCATCAAGGTCAAGCTTGTTTAAAATTTGATCAACATATAAAGTCACAAATTAGAATCATTATGTCAACATTTTTAGTTTTTAAAGTCCAAGTGAACTTTATCTTTGGTCTTTTGATGCCTAAACTAACAGTCTTTAAGTTTAAATATGGACTCTTATCAACTTGCTGTATATATGCACTTATAAGTCGAGTCTATATACATTGAACCAGATCAGCCATTGCATAATGAGTCATCAGATGTAAGTCTATACAGTTTGTTAACAGTAATCAGTAGAACAAACACTATAGACCCTTTTCTGCCAGCATTTTATGCATCCACAGATTAGGGCCTATGTTGTTTACAGTTGGACTCGACTTAAAAGCAATTATAGATTGTCGGTGTAAAAATCATTGTGGGACATATTTTACTGTTCTAAAGTGTTTACTTTTGACAACTTGACTTCAGAACCACATTATCCCTTGACCACAGGTAAATCTGCATACATGATAAAGTGTTGGGCAAAAGAGTGTATGGTGAAAGTTAAGATAATGTGAAACAAAAGTTTTAGAAAGGGATAGAGAAGCCATTGGACAAGCCAATGGCATTTTTCTGGCCTTTTGAAATTTCTCATTTACTATATATATCGAGCGATAAAACCATGCTTGATGACAAACCTACAGTCCACTTGTAAGAATTTTTGGCAAGTATTAAGACCTTTTTGCCTGATTATACACCCATCCATTACTTAGTGACAAATTTAAAAGATGCACCTCGTGGGCCAGTCTTATGGGAAATGATGTATTGCCAATTGCCATAAATTCTCACAAATAGAGTCTAACTGCAAACTGCACACACCTAGATCTGCTGTCACATAATGCATGTCAAGTAGAACTGGATCGATGCAGTTTGTTAAGAGTAATTGGTACAACAAACAACACAGATCCTGCTCTGCTGGCATAGTCTGTGATGGCAGATCAGGGTTTATAGCGCCTGCAGTTGGACTTTACTGGCATGTGAGCACAGATGATACAATAGTAAGGATGCACCCCACAAAAAGGTTCTGCACAACATGGTGTCTCTCAAGCAAGTGGCACAATGATTCTACTTATGTAAGTAAGACTGAAACTCTTGAAATATCATGACAAAGTCTGTATACCGGGTACATATAGTAATATTCTACCAAATTTGTAGTTGAACAGATATTGATGTAACAGATGCCATTTTTTTTAAAACTTCACACTGCAGCTTAACACTGTTGATGATGCTTCTGTTGCTGTGAAAATATTGATGGAAATTTCTCACCATTCACAAGTTAGAAAAATATTAACTTTTGCTGTTTTCTATAATAAAAAAAACCATCTGATTTCATTCTTTTCCTTTTTTTTATTTTTTTTCTTCAAATTTATTTACATGGAATCTGCATGAAGTAATGCCATTTAAAACAAGTCTACAACAATTTTGTAATTTAAATTTAACTTCTTGCCTTGTCAGTTCTCCTACATACTGTATATACTTGCTTATAAGTCGAGTCAAATTGCAGATAACAAAGATCATAGCATAATGCACCAGCAGGCCAGGATATATGTTGTTTGTTCTACTGATTACTCCTAACAAACTGCACAGACTCAGATCTGCCAGCACATTATATGGTAGCAGATCTGGATCTGTGTAGTTTGCAGTTGGACTTTTCTAAGCAAGTATTGTAAGAGAACTCATTTTCTATTTTGTCTTGCAAAGTCAAAACCTAAATCCATTTTGACAATATAAATATTATAATTTTATAACCTTTACTCTGAATATTCTCAAGGTAGGGAAAAAAATAAATAGTATATCTGATGAAAAATATGACAGAGGAGCAAATTGTGAAATTCACTCTCTGACTGAGACAACAAGAATCCTTTAACCAGTACTCGATCTTCAGTTTCATCATTTGAGAATAAAGTAGCAACTGAACCTCCAAATTGTGCAGTACAAAGTATTACCATAATTTGACTGACTCAAAGTGAAACTGATGAACAAACATTGTTTATATCTTTTATTATGGGCAAAAAATTATTCAAGTCTTCCAAAACCACCTTCAAAAAAATGTGTATATTTGCTATATATAAGTAGAATCCTGCAATTTACAATCTAAAAAACAGCCGTAACTGTAAAAAGTAAAATAAAAATGGCCTTTAAAGACACACGCTTGCTTATGAGATGATCATTTCTACAATAATCTGTTTTTGAAACATTGAAGAAATGTTAACTTAAGGCAGTTTACTATTACAAGTGACCTCTAAGGCAGGATTAACTGTTCTGTGTATTGAATATCATTATTGCTATTATGCATACATCAGACCTCAATCCTAAACTTTAACAAATTTCAACATTTTATGTCCCTGATGTTTAACACTATCTCTAATTTATGATGCTAAAGTACCGTATATACTCACTTATAAGTCCAACAGCAAACTTCACAGATCCAAAGCTGCCATCACACAATGCAAAAGTAGATGTGGGTCTGTGCTGTGTTTTAAGAGTAATCAGTAAAGCAAACAACAAAGACCCTGATCTGCAGGTGCATTATGCTATGGCAGATTAGGGCCTTTGCTGTTTGCAGTTTGCCTTGACTTTCAAGCAAGTATAAAAGGTATGTTTTCTTGCTGCTACACAAGAATATTGCTTGAACAATCTCTTCAAATTATCTTAAATCTGACAATAAGCATCCAACAAACCTTGTGCCTTGAACCCAAATGGGCTGCCGGGACTGAGCGACAACTTCTTAGAATTCACATGACCCAGTAAACTGCTGCATGATAACATGACATTCTACATTCTAAATTTATCATGATAATGTTTCAAGAGCAAGAATAGCAATTAACAACACATTAACAAGGAAAATAAAGATATCTCAAAGATACCAGTTTCAGCTGAAGTTTCTTTGTCTGGGCTACTCTGTTCCAGCTTTGCTAGCAGGTTCTTTTCCATATACCCAGCCAAATAACCATTTAATTTTAAAATCTGTCAGACATTGTTTAATGTTTACACTATAAACCATATGTAATCACTTCCAATTCAAGTCAAACTGCAAACTGCACAGATAATGACATGTTGTCACATAATGCAAAGGCAGAACTAGGTCTATGCAGATATTTTGGAGTCATCAGTAGAACAAACAACACAGAATCTGAACTGCCAGTGCATTAAACCATGAAAGATTACTGTCCATTGTATTTTGGAGTCATCAGTAGAACAAACAACACAGAATCTGAACTGCCAGTGCATTAAACCATGAAAGATTACTGTCCATTGTATTTTGGAGTCATCAGTAGAACAAACAACACAGAATCTGAACTGCCAGTGCATTAAACCATGAAAGATTACTGTCCATTGTATTTTGGAGTCATCAGTACAACAAACACCACAGAATCTGAACTGCCAGTGCATTAAACCATGAAAGATTACTGTCCATTGTATTTTGGAGTCATCAGTAGAACAAACAACACAGAATCTGAACTACTAGTGCATTAAACCATGAAAGGTTACTGTCCATTGTATTTTGGAGTCATCAGTAGAACAAACAACATAGAATCTGAACTGCCAGTGCATTAAGCCATGAAAGATTACTGTCCATTGTATTTTGGAGTCATCAGTAGAACAAACAACACAGAATCTGAACTGCCAGTGCATTAAACCATGAAAGATTACTGTCCATTGTATTTTGGAGTCATCAGTAGAACAAACAACACAGAATCTGAACTGCCAGTGCATTAAACCATGAAAGATTACTGTCCATTGTTTGCTGTTAGATTCTACTTCTAAGCAGGTACAGATGGTAGAGCAGGTACACACAATGATATTTATCCCTGTAATGCAGCCAAATTTTTCATTGATGACTTCAATCATCTCAAACCAAGCCTCTTCTTTTCCTTTTCCTTCTTCCGGACAATTTCAATATTTCTGTCTTTCCATGAGCTCTTGCGCAATTTGATGGGACGGTTACCCACATACTTACCTAAAAAAAAGGAGGAGTGATAATTAAGTTTTCTACAATCTCTGATGGTAAAAAAACAGGACAACACAGAGTCTTATAGTATTATGTATGCTACAGGGTATATTTTCCCATTTCTCCACATCATAATATGATTACAATGCAATCTAGATACCAAAATATGCTAATATGGGCTTTTTGTACAGTTACTATTTTTTTTAAATTAATGACATTTCAATCTGAAAAATAAATCTGTAAACACAGCAAGCTATCTGAGTGGTTTAACCTTAAATTTGCAACAGTAAATTCAGTAACAGTTTCCATTTGACAGTAACATAAAAGAAAAATAAGTGCCATTTTATGAATATTTGCACTAAATGACTTTCTAGAAATGTTACTAAAGAATGGGAATAAAAATACCGCATTTGACATGCTGAGAATATAAAACATTTGTTTTATTGTTTGAAGATATCTGCTGGGACAACACATCAACTAAGCAATTAACAAAAACTCAATTCTCAACAGTAAACCACCATTATCATTCTCATATTTTTGAAAATACAAAATTAAGAATTTCCTAAATGATACTATACATAAAAGTCTCTTACATGTGATAATCCCTTGTACAATCCATAATTGATGCCATACAATATATTCAAATTTGTGGCAAGTGATAATCCCTTGTACAATCCCCTAATTGATGCCATACAATACATTCAAATCTGAGGCAAGTTATAATCCTTTGTACAATCCCCTAATTGATGCCATACATTACATACAATTCTGTCAAGTGATAATCCCTTATAATCCCCTAATTGATGCCACACAATACATACAAGTCTGTGACAAGTGATAATCCTTTGTACAATCTCTTAAATGATGCCACACAATACATACAAGTCTGTGACAAGTGATAATCCCTTGTACAATCTCTTAAATGATGCCATACAATACATACAAGTGATAATCCCTTGTACAATCCCTTAAATGATGACATACAATACATACAAGTGATAATCCCTTGTACAACCCTCTAACTGATGCCATACAATAGATACAAGTCTGTGACAAATGATAATCCCTTGTACAATCCCCTAAATGATGCTATACAATACATACATTTCTGTGACAATTGAAAATCACTTGTACAATTAGGGCTGTCATATGGGGTGGGCAATATGGATGACCACCTGGGGTGCCATTTCATGGAGTTTCAATGTGTTTTCTGAGTGGTGGTGGTGTGGGCTTCCAGCGCAAGCTTCGAATGGCTCTATTTATAATCCATTTTATGATGTCATATTTACATACAAGACTGTGACAAGTTATAATCCTTTGTATAACTCAGCTAGAGCTTTAATATTAGTTTTAGATCTCTTCATGATATAATTCCACTGAACCTGTATAATGTACATAAGACCTGAGAACATTACAGAGCCGGGTCTAAGGCAAACTAAGCTTCAGGTGCACACATGATTAAGACCCCAAAATAATGATTTTCATTAGCAAATATTTGCATAGTTTTATTAAGCATCCAGAGAACTGTGACTGGCAAAGTATACACCTGCCACATGTTTAATAGTCCTCACTGTAGACATTAGTAGGCAGTGTTGCACACTTATTGCAGGTTCATTGGTTTCCCACAATCGTTTGTATAGTATCCCCTCCAATCCAATTCAAAGGCCTATTTTTTTTTTTATCCCAAGAACAAGCCAGCTATAAAGTTTGGTAACTGTAAATGTTGGAGAGCTAAAGTTATTACATGGAACAAATTGGTGAGATGGATGGATGAATATCATAACAATACAATCCACCTTATTGCAGGCATATAAAAAGTTATCTGAACCATAAGTACAACTGTAGATCTGTGCCAATAAATTTCAATACTGTATGCAACAGCAGATCAGTGTCAATAAATTACCATAAGGACAGCAGATCTGTGTGTATACATTATGTACCATACCATATACATACAATAGATCTGTGCATATATATTACATACAAAATAGCATGCAACAACATATCTGTCAAAAAACTGCAATACTGTATGCATCAGCAGATCTGTGTATACATTAGGTACAATACAGGATGCAACAGTGGATCTGTGTATACATTATACACAATACAGTATGCTACAGCAGATCTGCATCTAAAAATTACAATACAGTATCCAATTGCAGATCTGTAAATATACATTATAAATTAAGATACAGTATGCAGCAGCAGATCTGAATATATATATATATATATATATATATATATATATATATATATATATATATATATATATATATTATACAATACAGAATGCAACAGCAGAGCTGTGAAAATATATTATACCATACAGATACAGAATGCAGCAGCAGATCTGTGCATATACATCATACATAACAGATGATACAGTATGCAGCAGCAGATCTGTGTACATATATATACATCATACATAACAGATTATACAGCATGCAGCAGCAGATCTGCATACATGTATATACATCATACATAACAGATTATACAGTATGCAGCAGCAGATCTGTGTACATGTATATACATCATACATAATAGATTATACAGTATGCAGCAGCAGATCTGTGTACATGTATATACATTATACATAACAGATTATACAGTAAGTAGTAGCAGATCTTTGTCTATGCTGCTAACATTGAGCTGGATACATATCATGATGGACAGGAACATGTGGGAGGCTTATCAGCCCTTTGTAATTAATACAGATTTGTAACTTGGGAAACCATTAGCAATTTTTTGTGGCTGAAGTGAAAATATGATGATTTAAATCAAGACCAAAAGAGGCTAATATAGACTGTCAGCAGTCATTAGCTCCTAAGATGTGCAATTACTATACTGTTAGATTTTATCAAGGCAATTATTTCTAAGGCAACAAGACATCCACATTGTACAGTGCACAAATTGTTTCCTGCTTTCTGAATGTACTTGGATGGAATGAAACAGTTAGCAGTCTGGTATACAATTTAGATGTAGGCTGAGATATGTATAAAAGGCAAACGAAAACCTGAATTTTGCTAACAGCATGTGAATTATGGACAGTTGAATTATGGACTGCTAGGCTGTAAGAAGAAAAATATCTTTAATTAAAGATAAGACTTCTTCCACGGCAAGAGTAAGTAATATTCTTTGATAACTATATGAGGTTTCATAAGCATATATACTACTATAAGTCCATTGTGACTTGAATTTCAATACTATCATATGACTATGGCCTTCTTTACTTAATCCACCAAAGAAAACTGTGGTCTTTTAGAGGGAATAAAGTTTAAATGACAACTACTAACCAAATACTTTATGTATTTTAGACTTTTTGCCTTTGTATTTTATTTTCAGGGGTATTAACATCTTTACTCATCATTTGTTATACTTCATCTTTAGATTTATTTGGACGTTTTTATCTTAGTCAAAGTTTTATGCAATTTTTCATTTTTACATTTGTAGAATTTTACTTTTAAATGTCCATTTAAACACCATTGCATAGAATACATGCTCAGATAGTTGCTTCAAAATGTTTTAAAAATTTCCCTTTAAATCTTATTCATTCAAAATTTTCTTTTTCTGACCAAAATCTCAAACATCCCCATAAATCACCAATGTCAAAAGCCAAATAGTACTTAAATTTCTGAATTTTAAGCAGATTATTTTTCTGCTTCTAAAATTTAATAACAGTTTTACAATATTCTTAATAATAAATTTTCTATAAAAAAGCAAACAAAAACCAACATCAAATCAGAAAAGAAATGGACAGTTTCATAAAGATTTGTTCTATTTTATGCAAGAGGACAGGTCTCTCAAGACCAATGGTCTCTAATAGCAGTGGTCTAACAAGACAGGTTTTTCTTTATCAGATAATCTCTTTATTATATATACTGTAATACGCTGATCATATCCATATACGTTATACAGAATTCTATCATCTTTGCATTATATATTTTAACTTCCATTTTTATAAAGGATTTTTGTGCAAGTCCTTTCTTTACATTTTTGGGAACTTAACCATTTTTTGCCAATACATAGCCCATTTTGTGCTCGGGTGACGTAAAACACTACAACATGCGTATTGTTGTTAATATCGAAACCTGTTTGAATTTTCAATACTTAAAGTATACTTTCCAAGTTCGATTTTAGTCTGTGAAGAAATCCAGCCAGAGTTGGCACTAAAAGCTAGGTCAATTATGAATTAGGTCATCTCATTTATATTCACCACTCATAATCAAGTGTGTGTGAGATTTTGATGATACATACAGTTACAATGATCAAAACATGCAGAAAAAATGCAGCCTCGATGGCAGCAACAAGCTTATGTAATTATGTACCACAATTTAATGCAATTTCTTGCTCAGATTCAAACTTTCTGAGCTGTTCAGTATGAAAGTGCATATAAAACTTAGAGTACATAAACTTCTGAAAATTAATCACTAAATGTTTTGGGTGCACTAATAAGCTGTAACTTTTAAAAAAAATCTTTCTCACAAGTGACCATATATATATATATATATATATATATATATATACACTATGAAATCAGAACATTTATTTAAGTTTGTTTGCCTGTGTATGAGATATTTGATTGTACTCCTGTATGTTATTGCTCGACATTAGAACAGTTGTCACACCTTACTGACATCATGAAATAAAATTACATTTTACTTCATGATGTTGATTAATGGTGAATCTGAATTTATTTTAGAATTTAAATTTTCACCACTTACAAAGAATATTTTTATGAATATGTGTATTTCCAAAGCTCTTGTTACATTAGATACATGGTACAAACCACTCCTTCAATTATTATATAATCATGTTCCTTGTTGAACCTGAAACATATTCAACACGAGCTTCAGCCTAAATAGATAAAGCAGACCTAAAGAGAAACAATGCAAATTGAAACAATGCAAATTACAGACTGGCAAAACTAAAAAAAATTTGGCAATATAAACCACCATTAGCCTCATACATAATGCAAAGAAAGACTATTACATTAAAACCTGTCTTGAAAGGCCACTGCTATCTGACTACACCTCTCTCAATAGACCAGATTCTCAATACACAGATTTATTAATTATACTCTTATGACCTGTCATAAATGACCACCTGTCTTGAAAGACCAGACTGTCAATGCATGGATTAATTAATTATGTAGTGTTATGACCTGTAATACGAGACCATGATTTTTTGGCAGATGGGGTGGTCTTTCAAGACTGGTCCTACAGAAAGAAAAATACTGTGATGGGTAAGGCAAGAGCTGGAGCATAATGGCAATATCTAAAAGTATTTAGCCCATCCCAAAAACATTATGTGCCAACTCTACTAGACCAAAATGGAAACTCAGCCACAACTGTACTAGGAATAACTAATATGCTTTACTACTGCATGACAAACAAGTAGTTACAGGTAGGGAAAATATTCAGTCCACTGATCATGACAAACAAGTAGTTCCACTAATCATGAAAAGTACCTTAGTTATAGAATTAAAAAAATTTGATCAGTTTCTTATTCAAATTTTCCACTGCCAATGTATGTGCCTATGGTGTTTACTATTAGACATTAAAGAATGCACTGGATTTAATTAAACAGGCCCAAAGATATTAAAAAAGTTGGCCACAACTGTTAAGTCTGAATTTGTTCCAGAAAATTTAAAACAAGCAAAACTGACTCCAGATCACAAATATGGCTCTGATTTGGACCCTGGAAACAATAGGACTGTCCCATTTCTATCCTCCTTATATTACATAAAATTGTTTAGAAAATTATTTCCAATCAAGTACATGTATATCGATACACTGTACTTCAATACTCTCTCACCCTTTTGTAGGAGAGTCTGTTTTAGGCAAAGGCCGTTCTTTAAAAAACTTGCAGATAGCTGGTTGTAGGAGAATCAAACAAATTTATTCTTGGAATTCAAAAAGCTTTTGATTTAGAGGATGATGATGTGTTACTAACAAACTTTAATAGTTACAAATCTGATACTATGTAATGGTATAAACTGGCTCCAGTCAAATCTGTTTCAAGAAATGATAAGAGTCACTGGTGGAAATGTACAATGTGACTCACCTGAAATTAAACTTGGTGTTCCCCAGGGCTCTATTCTAAACCTACTGCTCTTTGCTGTATCCATAAATGTACTTCCCTATGCAAGGAACACACACGCAAAAATCTTTGTAGATGATGCAATATAGATACAAATCAACCAAAATGTATGGTAACAGACTTATCCAAAATACATTCTACTTCTAATGATAAAATGGTCCAGTGGTTGAAAATGTTAAAGATCAAGCACTTTTAGGATTGATAGCTGAAAGTAGTTTAACATGGAATAAGCATGTTATGTAGCAATGCGAAACCCGAACAATTACAATAACTTCTCAAGTAAAATTACAAAACACCTCCCCAAATAACTAGAATATTTTACTACAATGCCTAGGTTTTGCCTCTGATTGACTATTGTTAATAAAAATAAGTAAGATTTAGATCACTAAATTTTGGATGCTCCATTTGACACACAGTCTGAATCTGTATTTTATGAATTGTTGAAATAGCTCAAAATAAGTCACCAAATAAACTTCCTAAAAGTATGAAACTCTGTGACTGCACATGCTGAAATGCCTTTTGAAAGTTTTAAAGAAAACTATTGTTCATGTTTTAGCCATGATTTTTTGAATGATCTGTTATATTTCCTGAGTTATTGTCATTTGCTTCACTTTTGTGCATGTATCATGGACATCAACATCTATTATTTGATGTGTTTAACATAGCTGGGTTTTTTTCCCCAATGTAATGCAGAAGTCTAAATTTCAACACTGCTTATCATTATGCAACTTTCTGTTCCTGAACTAACAAGTATTCTCTGATACATAGTCAAACAGGTTAATTGACAGACTCAGACAAGACTTGATACAGTACATCTGTATTCAACTGAGTTACTCTCATTAAATGAATTATTATTATTATTATTCCAAACATTTGATACAATGCAAATGCAACTCACTAACAAGATGTCAGCCATTCCTTTTGAAAATATGTCAAATTGCTAAGTGATCAAGACTAATTCAGAGTGCATTGAAATATAAGCCTTTGTTTGAGTGAGTGCACTCACAGTGATCAATTACCAAATGCAAATATGCTCTTAATCTAAAGTTATATACATCAAGCTGTATCCAATCTGTTCAAAAAATTTGCTTCTAAAGTGGGGTCAGTCTATTGTTGATGCATCATGGAAGATGCATGCTGGGTAATACTATAACAACATTCAGTATTTTCAGTAAATTTGTTCTTTTAATATAAGGAATTCCATTCTTGACAGATTTTCATAAATGGCTCTGAACATGTATAAAAGCCACACTTATCTCATTTGTCCCCTACTCCACACAATACCAATTCTCCTAGTTGGTACCTACACCCTCCCCGACATTGGGTTCCAATTTAATATTTGTTCAGCTTATTATCTAACCTTGTCCAAAGATGAAATTTAATCAATAAACTTCCTACAATAAAATTTACAAGCTTTGGTGTCTTTATTTCAAACTAAGTGGAAGTAATTTCCCATCAGGCACATGCGATAAATACAACGATGCAGGCAACCATTTCAAGTATAAATCAGTCTTGGAATCATGGAGAAAATAACCAAATCACAATCTACTCAACTTATCTCCAACATAATTGTGTCTGAGTCAACATCTGTATCTAAGAAAATAATTATTCATCCAAAGTTACATCTATGCCATCATCTTTTTACCTGTCCATTTATATCCACTGAAGCATAAGGAGCTAATTACTGCTATTTGTATTAATGACCACTCACAAATAATGGTAGGAGTATAAAGTCCAATTAGCCTGATGTATTCATTTTGCTGACACAGGGTGAGACCGGATGTTAGATGCTAGATAATGGACAATATCAGAGCATTCGGAAATACCAATGGAGAAGAACTGAATTAAGAATCATGTCAGCTAAATCAATAAACTAGAATCTAATAAGCACTGAAGTTCACAAGCTTTCCAAGGATAACGTTTAGTTGTTTGGGGATTTTTATGCACATTTAACACACTGATGGCTATATCATCCTGAAGAAATGGGAGCTATGCTGTTAAGTACCTTTCCCCAGGACATACCATTACAGGCTGGCAAAGGCAGGTTTTAAACCCCTGACCCCTGGATTATGAGTCTGATGTGCCACCATGTTATCCCATCTCCCTTCATTCAGTGAATACACACTTTACTGGTGAATCCATAATAATTATTAGAATATATGTAATGCTGTAATACATTTGTCCCTCACTATGGTGCCACTCAGTATAACACTGACCCCCTTATTATAATGCAGGCTTGGTTATAGATTCCATTCACTTGCCTGAATACAGATTTATCATAATTCCTTCTTATACTATTTCACTTAAGGTAAGTTCTTGGCTTATAACAAATTATAATGTAATTTTACATTGTTTCATACCTTATTTTGTGTTCTTATGGACTATTAGCTGATTAAGATATGGCCCTGTTGCAACATGCCTCATTTTATCACTCTAAGGCTTATAATGAGAGCAACTTTTGTGGTAATAAAGATGAAGCTGTAACAGGCAATCTAATACAATAACTGTATTCTTCATCACAAGTGATTTTTTTTCTTGCAATAAATTCATTAAACGGTCTTGAAGCGGGCTGAGTATGGGGGCAGGGAAACCTTGTGCTATTTCTCTTTGTATCATAAAGTCATTTCTGATTATTTCCACCAAGCTGTGTAATATATGCAGTTTTAATGGTTACAAGCAAGTTCAGTTATTCTGGAACCCACAGGATGCAGTCAAGTCACAATAGTTCCCAATAATGAAATCTGACATTAACCCAAACAACAGACCTTTTAAGTTACTCGGTAGACATGGAAAATACCTTACCAAAAGGTAACATTTGAGGAAAAGAACATGATTGGTGTAAAAAAAAAAAAACAAGTTCGTTAAAGGAACTGATGCTCATGTGGGTGATAGAATTGCCACAAATTCAAGATAAGACCATTTCTTCCATTTAACTGCATTTTCAAGAGGCTGAATGCCATTTCAGTGGCATGAAGAAAAATGGCCTTCAAGGAATGCCAAAGTCACTCGAACTAGTGGAGGCAGTTACTGCAATGAAACATTCGACTACATTCAATGAAATTCAACTACATTCAACCAAATTCATTCTGTCAGAGAAACTTGAAACTTAGCTGAACCAAATTCTGGATTCTTCAGCTACCATTGCTCTTCAACCAAATGAAATGCTGGTCCACAACAGCAACACTGTACAGGAGGAAAATAACTTTCATAATTTCTTGGAGCTAAATAACACACAAGTCATGAAATTTTAGCAGGGTTTTTACAACTGCACATCTTAGATGCAACCCTGTAAATGTACCATGGTCTGTTCCTGTAGTTCAAACACCTTTAACGATACAAGCAGAAACAAAAGAAACCTGAAAATACTGACCTGTGACCTTGACATTGAGGATAAGATCCCAAATATGCAATATATTATATGTATACCAAGTTTCATTCATTTATCTTAAATAACTGTTACAAAGAAGGGTAAATATGACTGAAACCTAAAACAATTATATCTGAACTTGACAATGAAGCTAGCCGTGAATCATGTGACCATGACCCCAGGGTCAAAGGAGTGAGTGAATGCATTAGAGAATATTGTTTTTCTTCATTTATGGTACATCTAAGCTAGCCAAAATCTATGAAGTGATTGGGTAGTATAACTAGATTATGACAAACTGTAACCAGAATATAAACAAGAAAATTTCAAAGTCTGTGAACTTTACCCAAAGGTCAAAGGTTTAAGGAATGTTTCCCATAATGCATTGCCTTTGCTTTACAATGATATATCCCTAGTATCAACAGCAGCCTTCATGTGACTAAAGAAATATATGGAAATGAACACCATTAGAGCAAGACTTGAAAATAGAAATGTGTTTATGTAAAACAGATGCCCTACCCCAGGAGCTGGAGGGACTTAAATGCAAAACTTAACCAAGATGTTACAGATGTACATATGACACTATATGTCTCTACCACTACCATGGTGGGGCATAAAAAAATGTTGATACTGTTGCCTCTGTAGCACCATCTGAAAAGTGACCGATATCTTGCTTTTCCACTGATGCGTAATCTCAACAAAAATCTATGTATAGTGAAATAATATATTTTTGTGCATATTAACTTATTGGGTTTGCATAAAGTGACTAGTTCATGGGCAATTAAATTCAAGGATTTGGTAAGGTGTCATAATTTGTCTCAAAGATGGTTTTTAGTTTGTAGTAACCATAAAATCCATTTGAACTGGTACGGAAGGACATTAAAAGTTATTATCATACCTTTAGATTAGATTTTAAATGGTTTGTCTAGGAAGATAGTCTTGTTCATGCAGACCTCTTCTGTGGCATTTCAAGATTGGGATAGACAGAGACACATGGGACTGGGATAGACAGAGACACAAGGGACTGGGATAGACAGAGACACAAGGGTCTGTTAAATACTGGAACTTTTCTTCTAATGTCACAATGTGACATTCCCCAAAATTGAATGATCTGATCTTTTTCGCTGCTGAGATGAGGTGATGCCTCATGCCACAGTGATTATAAGATAATGTCACTTTTCACACACACAAAGACATTTTCATTGTCTGATTGAGATGCATTATATTCTTTTTAGCTTTCAGTATAATCTTAATTTGAATAATTGCAGGTTATATGTGGAGATAAATTGTTTGAAAGATGTCTCTGTATTTTCACTGCTACATACTGTAGTTTTACCAAAACTCCTGCTATCAGTAGAAGAAATCAATGAAACATTTTATCAGAATTTTGTATAGCACAGACTTCACAGTGTGAATGTCTGGTTGAAATCAAGAAAGGACAAGTAACTATTATGCAGCCAGAGACTAACTAAAAGGAGCAGATAATTCTGTCAGTATATCAGTGGATCAAGAGCAGCAAATTATATGCCTGCCCCATGTAGGCACTAGAAGAACATGCAATCTTGAAGAGTGCGGAAGCCATAATTTTCTTATGAGATTTTTACCATGACAAAAGAGTCTTTAGGTTTCTTTATTACTCTGTGTGCAAACCATACACAAGGATTAGTCATGGCAATATCAATTACTCTTCAACAAATTTGTCTTGTTGCAAAATCCGTTCTTCTTTGCAAAATGAGGTCCCTCACTTTGAGCTTTTGACCCCATAATAAACAGGTTTATTTCTATAACTTAAGTAAAAGCCCTGCACAAGTTTTCATTAAGTATGTGGTCTAGAACCAAAATTATTATGCAAGAACAAACTTTCTTCTTTCAGTCTGTGACCTTGACTATTGACATTTTGACCTTCAAATCAATACTTCTTCCTTGCCCAATGTGTAAGTCATCCACAAACTTTGGTGAAGAGGCATGGTTGAGAACTGAAATTTTTGGCTAGAAACCATTTCCTTGTTTCCATCACAGTGACATTTACCTTCGATTTACCATTGTCCCCAAAAATTAATTGGCTTCTCACTAATCCCTACTGCAAACCATCCAAAAAGCTTGATCCAAGTTTGTGATGTAAAATTAATGTTGTTGTGCATAAGCCAATTTTCTTTTTTTGGTCACAGTGATATTGGTCTTTGATATTTTGACTCCAAAATTAGTACGCCTCTTTATTTCTCAAATTGCAAGTCCTCCATAAAGTCTTATTGTGTAAACCATATTGCATATTTCAGTCACAGTGACCTTAACCTTTTAACCTTTTGACACCTAAATCTATAGACATTTTCATACCCAAAGCCATTCACAAAGACTGGTCCAGTCTGAGATAGACTAACTGAGAAACCATTTTTTAAAGTGAAACATGTTTTGTTTACAACGATTGTTAAGTTTCAAAATATTTGACCATGTACCTTGCAATTTTTATTTTGCAACATCTGGGATTATTGTTTGGACTGAATAGATAATTAGGTTTCCAAAGTTAGAGTGGACACAAAAGTAAAGAATTGTAAATTTAGATGAACCTATCTAATACTGAATGATGTTAATAAACTATTTTCCCCTTCATGGAATTGTACTGTGAGATACAGCACTCAACATGATGCTTAATAAGAATACACGTCTTTCTTTGGTCTAAACTCTCAAAAAATATCCATGATTAGCTCATGTTACTCAATCTGAACATTCCACATGGGAGTGAAATCAATCTGAAAACAGGATATTACATGTGCTTGATTCAGCATGAATATACTGTGAGAGAGAATGCACCTCCAAAGTGAAGAGTTAAAAACATAGTCAAGTAAGTTAACTTTTCAAGTATGTACATCATCATGAACTTAACAGAGTTTCTGACATCTTTGGTTTGTGCCAATATTATGATTAATTTAAAACACATGAAACTTTCTCCCGAAATAATTTTTTTATAAATTCAGGATGGTTATTATATTACAAACTCAAACTACTGAGACCTGACTATGTGTGGGGATGGGTGGGAGAAATTTGGATTTTTAATATAGCTTTAACAATTTTTCAGCCATATTGCTATGAGGTCTGCAGTATGGCAGTTAATAGTAATGACTAGCACTGAGGCATCATGCCACAGACATGTAGCATGATGTCCCACCCAGTCACATTATCCTGACACCAGGCCGACCAGGCCTCACATTAACCTCTTAATGCTGAGCACCTAGCGAGGCAGCTGCTAGTATCATTTTTAAAAGTCTTTGGTATGACTCTGCCGGGGTTCAAATATGAGAACATCCAAGGTGGACACTCTAATAACTAGGCAACCGGAGCAGTCCCACTGACTATATTATCATTATGCATGTCATCTGTTTCAGATACTGAAAAAGCTCTACTTAAATAGACAGGAACAAGCAAAACTATGAAAACAATGGGCTCCATCATATGTATTGGCATCTTTCTGACATGTCTCTCCACTCAAGTCTACACAGCTACAATTAAGAGACAGGGCCTTTTCACATGTCATGGCTGGGGAGCAGGCTGCGATGTGGACTGGCGACCAGTCCGTATACGAGAATCTAGACCTGACATTTTTGAGGCTCAAGAGACAGGACCAGTCAAAGAAAGCAACAAACCTACCAAGGCCCAGTCTGCACCAAAACCATACACCCCAACATTTTTATTCACTTCAGGTGAGTACTTAGACTGTAGGTACCAAGCTTATTTTGTGAATCATGGTTATTGATTGCTTACGCTTTCTAATGGAACATGGGGTGTGTGTGTCTGTGCTAAACAATATTAAACATCTGACTCAACTTCAATAATTAAATATCCATTCGGTATTACAAATGTGTGATTGCTAAATTTTTCCCATTCTTATTCCTACATCTTCATCAGAGTTACATACTCCACTGGTTTATCTCCAGGTTTTAAACAGTGCTAAAATTCTTCAACTTTTGTTGTTCTGATTCTCATAGTTTTACATTTTTCTGGATAAGACTTTAAGTCATTTATCAGATCAGCCATTCATATATCTTATTTGCAACAGTTCACAAGCACTTTTTCCTTTGAGTTTTCTGAAGACTTTGGTATCATTATATATATATATATATATATATATATATATATATATATATATATATATATATATATATATATATATATATACACATATATTGTTACGTGTAGGCTCATACAAAAATAACAAGAGAAAAGAGTGAAGCCAACAAGCTTTGTATATTTTAACAAAATAATTTATTTCCCTAGAAAACAATGTAAAAATTGGAAATAGGACTTACAGTTTGCGAATATAATCCAAAATTTAATCCTAAGATTGAAAAATACAAGTCCTATTACTAAACAGTTCTAATAGAATCCAGGTTCAAATCTCAATGAAATTCCAATATGGAGGCAATGACGTCAGATTAGGTCGTTGTACTGGTGGTAATAGATCCTCCATTTGAATCACAGTTTATAATGTTTCCATTAAACTCCAGAATAAATTTCCACTGAATTTCTTTCTCCCAGATCTTTTATAAATATAACACACTTGTTTAGTTTTCTAATGAATAAATTATTAAATTCCAAAAACAAATGAACTTCAAAAACAATCTGGCTTCAACAATATAAACACCTTGTACCTTCAAGGTGTGAACATACAACTGACTAAATTTACTAGAGAGCGTCTGTTTAAAGCCGCGATTTTAGATCACATGATGTCTCACGTGACAGGCTACGTGATTTCTAATTTGAACATCGCAATAAAAAAAATGCCATTTATCACGTATGCAAGAATAGCTCTATCTAAGAAGCAAATTCTCACACTGAAAATATATAAAAAAAAGAAAGGCTGTTTACAATCCAATTAAAAAGTGGGCCAAAATGACCTTGGAAATAGCCAATCGTTTTCACTTGATGTTTACAAAATCTATAAACCAGAGCAAGCTAAAAATAGTGCTAACGCAAGATCTTTTACATTCTAAACAAACTGAATTTACTGAAAAAAATATCAAATCCCATGAAAATAATCATTACAATAAAATGTAATGAAACAAAAATAAAATAAAAAAGAATTTTAAAACTAACACACAAGCCATTTAATTACATATACATAACACTTCCCCCCATTAAGAAAAAGAAAGATTTATAAAATAAAGCTTTCATTTTACCATATGTAAATTATACATGCGGTAAAATAAAATTACATAAGAAAACTCTTATGAATTATACAAAGTGTACATGAAATAATAGTTCTATATGCGGGAAAGTGCATCTGCAATCAAATTGTCTTTTCCTCTGATGTGCCTGATGTTAAGATTATATTCTTGTAAAAACAAACTCCACCTTAATAATCTCTAATTTTTATTTTTCATCTTGTCAATGAAAGTAAGGGGGTTGTGATCACTAAACACAACAACCGGAGAAGGAGCTGAGCTAATGTAAACTTCAAAATGCTGTAATGCCAATATTAAAGCCAAACATTCCTTCTCGATTGTTGAGTAATTTCTTTGGTGCTTATTTAATTTCTTAGAGAAATAGCACACTGGGTGATCAACACCATTTCTATCTTCTTGAATCAATACCGCTCCAACCCCAACATCACTTGCATCAACTGATAATTTAAAAGACTGATTGAAATTTGGAGCTGTAAGAACCGGTGCACTTTTGAGCATGGCTTTTAATCTATCAAAAGCTTCCTGACATTTTCCAGTCCAAAGAAACTTGTTTTTCTTACTTAACAAGTTTGTCAGGGGTTCAGCAATATTAGAAAAATTGGAACAAAACTTTCGATAGTATCCGACCATACCCAAAAATCACATCAGTTGCTTTTTACTGACAGGCACAGGGAAATCAGAGATAGCCTTGACCTTAACATCTATAGGTTTAACTTGACCATGTCCCACAATATGTCCTAGAAAAGTTACACAAGCACAGCAAAACTCACATTTTGATAAATTGATTGTCAAATTTGCATCAGTGAGTCTTTCAAAGGATTTCTGAATCATGGCTAAATGTCCTTTCCAGGTGTCATCGTAGATGATGACATCATCGATGTAAGCATCACAATTATCTAGACCAGTGGTAATCATATTCATCAAGCACTGAAAAGTACTTGGGGAACCCTTCATCCCGAATGGCATCACTTTATATTGATAGAGTCCATCTGGAGTCACAAATGCCAAAATTTCTTTCGCTCTTTCCGTTAGTGGAATTTGCCAAAATCCTTTCAGAAGGTCAAATTTGGTGACATACTGGGCATTTCCAATTTTATCAATACAGTCATCGATTCTTGGTAATGGAAATGAATCTGTTTTTGTCACATTGTTCACCTTCCTATAATAAGTGCACATACGGAAAGTTTTATCCGGTTTCGGAACAAGCATACATGGTGAACTCCAATCACTTTTACTGGGCTCTATGAAATCGTTCTCTAGCAAATACGGAATTTCCTTTTTCAAGTATTCCTGTTTGAAAGGGTTCATCCTGTATGGGTGTTGTTTCACAGGTTTTGAATCTACAATTTCAAACATCATGAAAAATTTTGTTTGTCCTTGTAGGAATATCTGGAAACAAGTGATCATATTTGAATAATAACTGTTTAAGTTCATTTCTTTCTTGTTGTTGCAAATGTAAAAGTTTCTGGTCTAGATTTTTCGCAATTTCCAAATTCCGAAGATTTGTTACTCCAAGATCAACAGAGTCTGAATTAATTTCTCCACTTAAATCCTCAGTTGGTGGGACAGGTACAACTGAATTAATTGCATGATTTACTTGGCTATCTCCTTCAATATACTAGTACTCCATTAATTTATTTAGATCAGAGTACTAATATTATAATTTAACTCATTCATTTTCTTCTTTACTTTGTAAGGGCCATGAAATCTAACTTGAAGAATATTTTGAAGAATGAGCAAGAGAGAATGAACTCTATTACAATACTCAAAACTTCTCTCAAGTAGAGTTTTGTGAAACCACAATTTCACTTTTGACTTGAATTGCTGAGCACCAAATTCAAGCATAACAAGCTGGAAAATTCCAGACATAAAATTTGACCTTTGACCAGCTTGGACAGATTTGGGAAGACCAAATTTAGTAAAAACCTTTATCAAAGCTTTTACTATGGTTTGGTTTTAATATTCCTCGAAGGAATTGCCTCTGGGAATCTTGCTGATACACACATAATGGTCAACAAATATTGGTTGCCTGACTTGGTCTTAGGTAAGGGACCAATACAATCTATCATAATTCTGCTAAATGGTTCATCAAATGCAGGAATAGGTTGCAGATGAGCCTTATGTATCTTCTGATTGGGTTTTCCTACCATCTGACAAGTATGACAAAATCTACAAAATTTACAGACATCACTTTTGATTTTTGGCCAATAAAAGTGAGTCAAGATCTTGTGATAAGTTTTATTTATCCCTAAATGACCAGCCAGAGGAGTTTCATGGGCCAAGCTAAGCATTTCCTGTTTGTAAGATTTTGGAACTACAATCTGATAGTTCACTGACCATTCGTCATTAGCAGGTACCTCAGGAGATCTCCATTTTCTCACAAGAATTCCATTTTTAATGAAATAAATAACAGACAGGTACTTCAGTGGCTTCAATTTCACTAATGGCCCTCTGAAACAAACAGGAGATCTCAGGATCTTTTTCCTGTTCGACAACAAGTGATTGTCGTTTATCACCCTGATTAGATAAAAGAGAATGAGTATTTAAAAGAGGATCACTGTGATCAATACCTTTTGATTGATCCAAACAAGCAGTGAAAGTGACCTCATCAATAGCCTGACCAATACATGTGTCAGCTAAAGGAATATTTTCCTTATCAAAATCATTCTCAAGAGCTTTCTTTGCCATAGCTCTGGTAACTACACAAGCTGGGTATGAATCAAGGTATTCTTTTTCAACAGGATCAACTTTCTGATCCAAAGAAGGCTTGTCAGTTACAAGTGGATTAACCACAACCTTGTCTCCAGCTAGGTCGTTGCCTAGTAACAAATGAATGCCCTCTGTGGGTAGAGTAGGCACTATACCAACTGTCACATGTCCTGAAACTAAGTCTGATGACAAATTTACAGAATGGAGAGGAACAATAACAAAGCCGCACTCTACTCCCTGAATGAGAACACTCTCAGTACAACAAGACTTCTCAGAAAAAGGCAAAGTACCTGATAATAAAGACTCTGAGAAGCTCCTGTATCCCTTAAAATTTTAATAGGGATAGGATTGACCAAATCACCCAAGAGTGATATAGAACCCTTCGACATGAATGGTTCATAATTCTCCATAATAAAATCAGACTGGGGTTTATTAGACCCAACAAATGTATTGCTTTCAATACATGACCGTGACCTTGACCTCTTAGAAATAAGAGCATTTGGGATAGGTCTAGCTTGATTCTGATGCCTATATTTCAATTTGAAGCAATCAGAAATGACGTGTCCATTTTTCTTGCAATAGGTACACATAGGAATAGACAAGGATTTTGAATCAAGTTATCAGAAACTTGATTTTTAGAACTTGTGCCAGATTGAGTTTTAGAAGGAGATGTATTAGGCTGAAATACCTTTCTACAAGTAGATTGCTGAGTGAATGATTTGCCTACAACAGGGATTTTATGAGTTAAAGAATACTCATAAGCAGCAAGAGGAGCATTTTCCAAGGTTTCGATCTTATGCTCGTAAAGATACATCCTATTGTCACTATAGACACAGTTTCTAAACTCTTCAACTAACATGAGTTGTCTGAGACTTTCGTAATCTTTGTTAACCTTTCTAGAAGAGCACCACCTATCAAACTGTTGTGCTTTTTCCCATGCAAATTCAACATAGGTCTGGTGAGTTGATTTTCTAGAATTCCTGAGTTTTTGCCGATGAGCCTCTGGGACTAACTCATAACCCTTCAAAATACAGTCCTTAACAACATCATAGTCAGAACTTTGCTGTAGTGACAGTGAAATATAAATATCACGAGCTCTACCAGTAAGTACACACTGCAATAAAAGAGTCCAGTACTCCCTTGGCCATTTCAAATTCACAGCAATTTTTTCAAAATAAGGAAAATATCTATCTACTTCTTTTTCTCTGAAAGGGGGCACTAGCTTGATATTTCTATAAACATCAAATGTAGGGGAGTGTTTTCCTTTTGCCAGCTCTAATTCTTTCAACTTAATTTCTCTTTGCATTTGCATATCTAATTTTTCTTTCTCAAATTGTATTTGTCTTTCTTTCTGTCTTTTTTTCAAATTGCCTTTGCATTTCTTCCCTTCTTTCTTTAAATTGTAACTCCATTACTTCCATTTCTTTTTCCCTTTGTATCTTTTTTATCTGAAACTGAAGATGTCTTATCTTTAATTCCAACTTTTTTAGCTGGACTTCCATTTTCAAAATATCCAAACACTCCTGTGTAAAATTAAAAAAAAATTTTCTACTTTTGATGATATTGTGAATGAAAGCCTGTTGTTTTCACTAATGATTTCAAACAAAATGTAAAATAGTACTTGGGATTTAAAATCTAGGGGAATTTAAATTTCATAAAACAGTTTTCTGAAATTTTTTAGCCAAAATTCAAATATCCAAGGACGAGCAAACCCAATTTTCTCCTGTTATGTGTAGGCTCATACAAAAATAACAAGAGAAAAGAGTGAAGCCAACAAGCTTTGTATATTTTAACAAAATAATTTATTTCCCTAGAAAACAATGTAAAAATTGGAAATAGGACTTACAGTTTGTGAATATAATCCAAAATTTAATCCATAGATTGAATAATACAAGTCCTATTACTAACAAGTTCTAATTGAATCTGGGTTCGAATCTCAATGAAATTCCAATATGGAGGCGATGACGTCAGATTAGGTCGTTGTACTGGTGGTAACAGATCCTTGATTGAATCACAGTTTATAATGTTTCCGTTAAACTCCAGAATAAATTTCCACTGAATTTCTTTCTCCCAGAACTTTTATAAATATAACGCACTTGTTTAGTTTTCTAAAGAATAAATTATTAAATTCCAAAAACAAATGAACTTCAAAAACAATCTGGCTTCAACAATATAAACACATTGTACCTTCAAGGTGTGGACATATGACTGACTAAATTTACTAGAGAGCGTCTGTTTAAAGCCACGATTTTAGATCACATGGGGTCTCACGTGACAGGCTACGTGATTTCTAATTTGAACATCGCAATAAAAAAATATGCCTTTATCATGTATGCAAGAATAGCCCTATCTAAGAACCAAATTCTCACACTGAAAATATATGAAAAAAGAAAGGCTGTTTACAATCCAGTTAAAAAGTGGGCCGAAATGACCTTGGAAATAGCCAATCATTTTCACTTGATGTTTACAAAATCTATAAACCAGAGTGAGCTAAAAATAGTGCTAATGCAATATCTTTTACGTTCTAAACAAACTGAATTTACTGAAAAAAATATCAAATCCCGTGAAAATAATCATTACAATAAAATGTAATGAAACAAAAATAAAATAAAAAAGAATTTTAAAACTAACACACAAGCAATTTAATTACATATACATAACAATATATATATATATATATATATATATATATATATATATATATATATATATATATATATATATATATATATATATATATATATAAATAAAATGTTGAATTACGACAATGACTAGGATTAATTTTATAACATGTTATTACATGTTTAATTCCAGGATCATCTTGGACACCAATTGGAAAGAGAACACAAAAACTGGACTCATTATGGCAACTACTCAATGAAATTGGAAATCATCGGACATCTAATGAACTACTTCCACTGCAAGAGGAAAACTACAGTTATGACCCATAATCAAGTGACCAACAATAAAAGCATTGATACTGACTGACTTTACCAAACCCTGAATGAAGAACTGAAAACTATTGAAAACTGTTACACCTCAGTTACTTCAGCAAAACAGTACTAACAAAGATCTACCATTGTATAACATGCAAAAGATCAGGGTGTAAGCTTTTAGTTCAGAACCAAGGGTTGCACAAACAAAACAACATGGACCTACTGTACATGCATTAAGGTTGTACAGTACACATATTAGCCAGACCATATAACACACAAAGCAGCCTGACCATTTTTACACCCAAACTAGACTGGCCATATTACACAGGAAGTAGACTGACCATATTACACAGAGTAGACTAACCATATTACACACTAAGTAGTCTGACCACATTACATACAAATCACACTGACCATATCACAGAGAGAGAAAAAAGTTGTCTTAAGTTTGCTCTTGAATGTAAGAACCATGAATTTAAGCTGCATGACTTTGTGTATTGCCATAATCAAGAATGTTTCACTTTCATTGGGCATAATTAGTAAGGACCAAATTCTCTTAATGTGAACATGATTCAATCTCCACCCAAGAAAATCAGAAACATCCATTCTCTTTTCTTTCACATCCAAACAATGATGATCAAGAGTGGAGATCATGTGCTAATAATTAAGCATAGAAGGCACACACCTGACTACTGGCTTCTTGCAACAAATTATCACAAGAGTTCAATCAAACAAAAACTGCCTGGGGCCTTGTCCACTGGAACACAGTGGGGACTGCACCCAACACTTTCTACTTTTCCCACTTCTCCTGCTACTCTAATACTGAAACCCTTAGACAGTGACCTACACATACAGTCTGTCCACAAAAGAAAATAATTAAGCCATAAACTGACACTGCAGGCTTTCTGCTGCAGAAAACCACTTACAGCTCAATAATTGTGTCATACTACAAAAATTCACTCACCAACATACAGTTTAGTTTCTGTATTTGACAAGAAATCTATTATCTTCAACTGCACAAATTTTCTAAATTTATTAAACTTCATTCATCAATTATTGCATGGGCAACTAGTGACAGAATATTTTCCCCATATTTTCAATACATATACATACACACGCACATCAGTAGAATATATCAGAGATCCTGAAATTGGTTCATGCCAGACATTTTTTCTAAAACTTACTGTGGTAAGTAGACATTTGTGAAATTTAAAATAACTACATACAATGTTGGCACAGTATGTTATAATAAAATCGAAAACTTTTATATACTTATTAAATGTACTGGAGAATTGTCATTTTTGGTTCAACATTTGTGGCAATTTTAGTTTCTGTGTTATCCTTCCATACTTAACTAGTTTCCTCTCCAACTATTTATAAAAATTATATTTCAAAAAACTATACTAAACAATTTGACAGAACAATGGTATTATTTTAATATTCTACTGTTTTTAAAAATTAATTACTAATTCACAAAAATCGTACTTATTACCAAAAAGTACATAACACTCAACAAATGGGCTTTTCCAGGTAAGAACTAGTCACAGCTTTGCTAAAAAATTAATTTTTGACATCTCAGCTTTGGCTCCTGCAGAGGTGACTCAAATGAAGAAGATCAATGAAAAAAAATTCCATTTTTACATGGTAACCAAATGGATAAGTATACAACATCTATTATAAATAGGTTTATAGGGTTATATTTCCATCAAGCAGTTTGAGAGAGTATCAAAATGTCACAGAACTTCTATAAAATAAAGTACAAACTGCCAAGGCCCAGATCGACCATCATATAACGTGCAGGCACATCAAGGTCTATGCAGTTCACTAGGATTATTCAACAGAATAAACAACACAGATCCTGATCTACTATGGCAGAGCAAGGTCAATGTTGTTTGTAGATGCACAGTTTGGGCATAATAAAGAGAACAAAACGTTACCATTCATTTCCCTCATAGCTCTGGCAAAATCGTTGGGATCCTTGAAACTGACGAATCCATATCCTCTTGTCTTATTACTTCTCTTGTCTCTAACCACTTTAGCTTTTATAAAGGAAGGGTACTTTGCAAAAGCTCTTGTTAATAATTCATCTGTTGCTTCATTACCAAGGTCACCACAGAACAGTCGAAAATCATCTGTAAAAATAAAAATCATCAAAATTATAATCCTGATTTAGTTTAATATTTATTACTTCAAAAACAACCACCACAATGGCTCAACATCACAAACCTTCTTTTTGCATATTTCCAACAACTCCATACCTGCTCCATCCCTGATACTAACTCCCACCTCAAGAGAGGGACTCTGAGGTTGCAATGCAAAATACATGTACTTCATATTCCTTCCTTTACTGTATATATGAAGTTGAGTTTCTAAATAGTTGAAAATGCTATTGTGATCTGAAGCTGGGGGATGGTTTGATTCAACAGAAACACAGGAAGGGTGGGAGGGGGGATGCCAATCCAACCCCCTTCCCTTGATGGGCGAGCAACTCCCCATCCCCAAAGAGACATGGAGAGATGGGGGGTGGGGGTATTGACTTGATCCCTATCCTTTGATTGACTATAAACTCCTAGTGTACAGTTGCTTGAAGATTATTGTCCAGTGATAACTGTCTGCTGACCAACACATGGTGGTCAATGACCAGTAGTTGACTGGTGCCTGGCACCCAGCGACTAGTGCTCAGCAACCTGTCACCTGTTTTGCAACAAGATCTAACAGATGATTCTGGTCAGATTTATCAAGCAAGATTGCTGCTCCTCATTGTCATAGTTGGGTAGGCATGATTCCCTTATATTTGCCACATAGACTATACCAACCTTGCGACAGAGCTGCTCATCCCTACCAGGGAGGCAAAACTCACTCTCAGGCACATGTCCTCTTTTCGTGAGAAGCCAAGGATCTATCCTTCACCAGCACTGATGGCACTGGATCAAAACTAAGGAACCCTTGGCATTTTGGCCAATTCCCAAACCATGGAAACTGCTCCAGGTTCCTGTCCCACTGGAGGATTTGACTTCCCCAACATGGGAAGTGATCCAGACTCCTCCTGGGAATGCAGCGGGTCAATCTGTGATGACAAGGAGCAAATGGAGCCTTTCTTCTTCTCTGTATATGTTTGGTTACTGAAGATGGCACCCTATATTCTGGTGAAAATAAATAAATTCAATTCTGTACACTTTTCCTCATTTCTGAAATTAATGTAGTTTATCCACTTTTTTTAACCCCTGAAGATGGAGTAATGAATCCTGAGCTCTATGTAGCTCTTGTAAAATAAAAGCCTTCGGTCATAAACACTTAAAGTCCAGTATATAAGTAAACACTTAAAGTCCAGTATATAAGTAAACACTTAAAGTCCAGTATGTAAGTAAACACTTAAAGTCCAGTATATAAGTAAACACTTAAAGTCCAGTATATAAGTAAACACTTAAAGTCCAGTATATAAGTAAATACACAAATGTTTAGGTAAGGTTGTTTTCTTGGCTCATCATGATCATGCCAAGCTCTTATCCATTTTATTACATTTCTGACCCTGTCCCATGCCCTCCACCCAACCAACCCCAACTATGACCCATAGGTTGTAAATCAATATACATAATTGGGTCTTCCACTTCTAAGAATGCAAGTAAACATTTATTAACTTTTTTTTAATGTCAGTCTGTAACTGCAATGTTTTTAAACAATTTGACCTTTGATGCTTTCCAGGGACTTGAGAGTCCAATAGTGAGGGACCCCAAGGCCTCTTGTGCAGATGGCCACCACAAAGGCATCCTTTATAACAAACATATGTACAGATGGTAAGAGGGTATCAAAATATTCCCTTGTTAAAGCCTGGTAATAAATATTAGATTGCACCAAAGAACCCATAACTGAGGTCTTGAAAGCAGGACCCCCCAATACAGAAATCAGTCTTTGTAACCAATTTTGTTCTCAAAGTTGTAAATAATGTTTTTATGGTTAATAATGGCCAAGTTTTTATATAAAAGAAAGGCTAAAACAGCTTTAACACAGCAGGTCCTCTTGTTTTTGTGGTCAACAACTTTGGTTTCAGCTACAGACAAGAGTTCACAGACGAAGCAATATGTCTACTTCATAATCTTGGAATTATGTACTACACAGGGTCTCGTCAAGATAATGGCACCGACCTAATAGAATGACACTTAATTGTGCTATTAGGGCTTTACAGTTGCCCACTTAATGGGAGCTAAGAAAGGTAAAAATGTATTAGTAAATAATAACAACTGAAATATTACAGTCCAGACATGCTGACTTGACATGAAACAGGAGTTAATGGATGAAGCCAAACATGTACTTCACCATCATTTAGCTCAAAATAATCTGCTTTACTTAAACTGAAACACACGATGAATAAGAGCTTATGAAAATGGATATAAAAAAACTAAAGTACCAACAATGGCAGATACTATGCTTAACTTGTGACTTTTTCTGTACAAATGACCATGACCTTTAAGACAGGTACTTGACTATTCTATGAGAAGATCAGCACCTGGGTAATTGTTCATCAAAATATCACTAGGGGTTAAAGAAATTATAAGGAAAGAGACAAATGATTTAAAGTATCTTTTGTTGTGACCTTAACCTGAGGAATGGTGGCATGACCATGAATAAACTATACAATGACAGGATTTATATAAGGCTGAAGTTAAATTAAAATATATTCATTGTTCCAAACATATTACTAGTACAAGAACAGAGATTATTTATTTTTTTCCTATTGTTATCAATATAAATGTTACCTTGCAGCAAGGGGCATGGATATGGTATGTGACACACACACACACACACACACACACACACACACACACACACACACACACACACACACACACACACACACACACACACACACACACACACACACACACACACACACAAACACACACACAGTGTGTGTGTGTGTGTGTTTGTATATAGTTTCAATAAATATCTTAACTAATTCAAAAGCTATCCTCTGGTCAATGATACAATTCAGATTAAAAGTCACACTTTACTTTGTCATGGCCTTGACCCTGAAGAAAGGGACATGATCTGGAAACATAACACTGTGTAGTCATGAGATATATTTTGGAAATATTTAATTAAAATATAGTCAGTGGTTCAAAGGTTATTCTCTAAACAGGGATAAGAGTCACAAAATTTCATTTTCCCTTGACCCTGAGACTGGTGTTGCTATTATAAATGTGACACACTATCTACAATTGACAGATATAAGTGACTACAGTTTCATTAAAACATATTCAGTAGTTTAAAAGTTATTTATCCGGTCACTTCCTATGACCATGACCTTAAAGCTGGGGGCATGGTCATGCAACACACCATCAAGTCATAATATACACATGGGCAGAATTTCACTAAACAATTTCCAACCATGCCAGACAAGCAAATCTTAATGGACAGGCAATTCCACAACAATATACAAATAACTTATGAAGGGTGTATATAAATTTTTCAATTCAATGTAATTTACACTGCCAAACCACTCATAGACAGGCATCACTGAAAAGCCAAATCAGGCCACATAGGATAAGTAGTTGCTTTGTACCGGTTTATTACTAAAATAATTGAGTTAACAGGGCCTCAAACAATTCAAGACATGTGATTAATCAAAGTGACCAATACTGGAGGTAAGACTGAAGTGCTCGCCTTAACCTATCATTGCCATCTCACCCCTGTCTATATGTGTTCGAGTCTTGGGCTCGGTCAATGTTGGTATGTGAGAAAGCTGCCTGTAGCTTTGTATGGGTTAGTAGGTCCTACTAGGATTTTCCCAGGTTCTTCCTTCACCATTTATAATGGCCACCATGTATAGCCTATCTTGCAATGAGAAATGGCATTAAACCCAAAACAATATAAAATTTTAGCTTTTTTCTTTTACAGGTAAATAAAAGTACTTGCACAATCTTAATAACAATACTAAGTGGGGGTGTGTATGTGTACATTTGTAAAAGGTGCAAAATGGGGATATCAATGTGAATACACACCAACAGACTGGGGGACACACCTGGAACTGGGGATGTGCCCGGTTTGTAATGTTGGCTAAAATGGACTGCCAAGACCTTACTTAAAGATACAAACCTTGCAATAAGTCAATAAGTATATCTGAGCATGTCCCCATTTGGTCAGTATTTTTTCACATTATACTATACACAACAATACACACATCCCACTCCACTCAAAACCTTGTGTGTATCAGCTGGAAAACTATGTCCCCTGTTTATGTAGCAATAATTCATACTGCCTGTTTCACTATCGGTTCATGCACTTTGCTTCCAAATTACTCACAGAAGATGGCATCAAGAAGATCTAACAGAAGTGAAATCATGTATGTAAACATACACAAATATTTATGATATATTTTCTTTCATAACATAGCAAGCAATAAAGATATGTGTGTTTATTAATGGGTAGTCCAACTTTCATAACTTTTTTCACCAAAAGAAAACGGAATAAAAGTTTCATGCAGTAATTATGCATGGTTTTTATGATGGGCAAGAGATTTTAGCCGTTAATCTGTGCTTGTATATTTTATCTTGTACTTAACTCTGAGCCATTCAAATTTGGATTAGAAATACACTGGGAAAAAAAATCAACATAGATTTTAGTTCATTCAAATTCAAATGCGGTTAGAACCATAATAACAAACAGTTTACATGGTAATCAAAGAATAATAACATTTTTTCCTCCAAATAACTGCATTAGAGTTAAATCCAGCAATTTAATCTTGAGCCAATAGTAAACAGAAAGAAGTTTTGTAACAATTTGTATATGGCACCAGTCACGATGCTGAAAATACATTTTTTCATACTCATAATATTTAGTGTTTCTTGAAGTAACTTAAATGTGCAAGCTTGCTGAAATATAAATAATGTAAAACAAAACATTCATATAAATTTGTTTTACTCGGGGGTAAATTATCAAATATTTCTCATCCTTTCCTCTGTTTAGTCAGCACTTCTTTCATATTCTCTACATATTTCCTGATCTCAATCTCTCTTTCTCTCTGCTCTGTTCCCTCTGTCTCTCTTCCTTCATGCTAGCTTGTTTCCTTTCTAGCTATAAATCCCATTTTCCCCTTCTCCCAAGGTTTTGATGACAACAGTCCTCAAACAATTTTTCTCTGATCATTCAATGACCACAAATACACAACTGTAACTTCACAACTGCACTGCTTTCCCTTGTTTCGATTTGCATGGCTTCTCCATGCTCTAACCACTTAGGCCGCCGTAGCAGTCTAATCCTGTTCTTGAAACATGCATTGGAAAGTCACAGGTGTTTTCTACTACTGTCATGAGAGCAGATGGGATGGCTCCATCAAAACACCTCTTTATCAGAACTAAGAAAAGCAAATGCTATATACCATTTAATTTATGATTCAAATTCATTTATTATTAATAATACCAAGTCCTCCTTATTTCAAACATCCTAATCAGCTTCATTTTAGCAAATATCTTAGTTTTTCAAATGTATGGTGACCAGTATTGTTTATCTGTTTGATATAAATGGGACTGCCACAAGTAAATATCTGCCATTATGTTAACATTAATGTCTCCTTCTTGACAACAGACTTTCTCAGCAAAATAAGCTTGTTTCGGTGTCTCCTCTACTGACATGCTGTTACAATGATGTACAGCCAGTATCTGCTGGTCCAGGACCATCTTTCATGGTGTCTACATGATATTAAGAAATTATTGGCAGAGTTCAGTCACCTAACCAATGTCCTAATCCATATTTTTAAGTTACCTGATACAGACAGAGGTTCATTTTGACTATAATTGTGGACTACACATACAGAAGTAGGTGACATCATTTATAAATATGTGGGCCATACACTGCCATGGTTAAGTGCCTTCTCTGGGCTACCATATCATTTTCTTCAAAGAAAGTCTTTCTTGGCAGATGTACAATGTGACACTGTTTTGATAATGAATGTTCATGGAATTTTAAGTTCTCAGTAATTTAACTTTCTAAAAATTAAAAAACTTCTAAGAATTTCAATACTATGCAAATTCTCTGATAAATGTTCTATGCAAAACTGTTGATAAATATGATGAAGTGCCTCTGTGACACATACACAATGCATTATCCTGATGATGTGGCCAGCATGCTCATACACCCTCAAATTAATCCATTTACTATGAACAAAACTCTGATGAAAGACCTGTGCCAATTATTTACTCTATGTGTACAACATTACTGTCAACCACTGAGTTTTCTGTAGCATAAAACAGTTGTGAATTTAACAAGCAAATATCATTCATAATGTTCATGGGAATGTTTTTCACAGTAATGACTGATGCACATTAACATAATTAATACACAAAACTTATCAATTGTAAATTCTCAAGAGTTTAACAATCTTAACACACACACACACACGCACACACGCACACACACATACACACACACATTTCTAAGTCGGGTCCGGCTACAGACTGCATAGATCCAGATCTACCACTGCATAATGTGCCAGCAGATCTGGGTCTATGCAGTTTATTTGGAGTAATCTAAAGAACAAACAACAGAGACCATGATCTGCCAACACAATGCTCCAAAGATCAGGATCTATATTATCTGCAGTATATGGCTGTATGTACAGTCTATTGTCAGATGCTAGTGTCATACATGGCTGTGTGTAAAGTCTATTGTCAGATGCTAGTGTCATACATGGCTGTGTGTAAAGTCTACTCTCAGATGCAGGTGTCTGTTAAAAAAGAGGCTGTGAATAGCATTTCCGACTTTAATTTCTTATAAATATTACTTATCATGTATGTTCATGCGCTACTATGATAATATGCATTTGTTAATTATTAATTTCCTCTGTCATTTCCAGAAAACATTACATTCTTGACAAATCAAAATGGGACATTACTCATCTACATAAAAAAGATTACAATAGTTTTTTTATCAATATAAGTATAATGTAGATATAACTATGGCTGTTTGGTACAAATTTGTGTATTCTGATAGAACCTGTAACAATTGTCTTGCTGGTTGGAAAAGTAATGGTATAAATTTTTATTTTTTTCACCCAAATGTTACATGTGATGCGAATGTCTGACCAGTTACATCCTGGTCAATGATTTGCCCTATCATAATACTTTCAGTAAATTAAATAGTAAGAGTAATTTTATTTTGTGTCTGAATAATGAAAACTCAAACACTTCTATATATTCAACATTTGACAAATTTATGAATTTATAGACAAACCATTCATATCTGTCCACTTTAATTGTTGTGCGAGTAAAATTTTGGTTTCAATTTTTGCTGAAAACCCAAACAGTTGTGCAGAACATTCTGTACATATCACTCTTGCTATCTGTTGCCAAAAAATATCTGAGGTTGTTTACAGTTGACCAGAATGCTTGCTAAAGATGTCAGTATGTTATGTGACTGTTATATGAAATGGTAAGTTACATGATAATGTGAGAAAATAAGAGAATTCTTTAAACAGGTAGCAAATAGACTTAACACAAATTGTTTATCTTTAATTATAAATATGTGATGACCATTAAAATGAAAGAATTCAACAAGGAAACACCAATATTTTCAAGGTACTCTTGAGATGGTCATTTTATGACTTACATCAAAACCAACCTCACATAAGATTTACAGACCTGAAGTGTTCATCCATGTTACATTGTTGTGCATAAACAGCTGTAATGTTAATAAGCATAACTGAAATTCTAGACCGATTTATCCTATTGACATGCCTGAAAGTAACCTTAATATTGACATTTGGTCATTTTGCAGTACAATCAAAGTTTTTATTTCTGACCAACATGTGTGCAAATCACGTGACTCTGACAGAACAGCATTCAAAAATCTTGATTACTGTTTAGTGATTCTTGCATATTGTTATTTTAAGAGGATAGCACTCACATGCACCTAATTAAACTGTTGTTATTGTTGTTGTTGTTGTTGTCGGGTTTAACGCCCTTTTTCTGCACAAGATAGGCTATACATGGCGGCCAGTATAATTGGTGGAGGAAGAACCCAGGAAAACCCCGGGAAGAACCACCGACCCACAAGAAGCTAATTAAACTGAAATGAATACTGCATTTCCAATTCAGGATAGTGTATAATTTGATTACTTCTAACTGACATATGTGCATGTCGTATAACATATATATATATATATATATATATATATATATATATATATATATATATGCAATAAACTGACAACGAACAGTGCAAAACTAGTATTTAACCAGCCTGAGTGCTTTCGACTCTTAATGGGTCTTTTTCAAAGGCAAATACAAAACATATACAAGACAAACAAATAGAACACAAAACCATTATGTTTGCAAAACTTTACATGGCTGTTTCTAGATGAATTAAACCTTTAAATTTATTATGTTTCAACTGGTTTATTTCAACTTGTTGTGGATGCTTGAAAATATTTTTATTGACCTAGAAATTGATGAGCCATAATGACATCTGTTGTTATATGTAAATTTATGTAAGCGCAAATTATATCCTGGATATTTCATTGTCCATAGTAGTAATTATAGGTTATTAAGCAAATTTAGATAATTATTTAAAAGAAAATGTGTCAGCTGCAAAAAGTAATTTCATTTGTGCATGGCTGTCTTTTTCTTGTCTTCTTGGTTTAAACCGCTTGGTTTCAATGTTCTAAGGCGGCATATCCAGTAAGATTCCTTTTCTTTCCTGGTTTCGGAACAACAGTTGGGGTTGTGAGCAATTACAATAAGTGTTTTATCACTGAAAGTGTGGCCAGGGGAGGAGAAGTGTTCTGTGACCAGGCTTCTGTACAGCTTCTTAGTCATCCAGTCAGATCTATGAAGGTTGATCCTTCTGTGTAGCTTTTCAGTTTCTCCGACATACTGAAGGCTACAGATCTTACGGAGTATGTTGGAGAAACTGAAAAGCTACACAGATGGCTCGTCGATTTCTAAGTCACTAAAAATATTTTCAAGCATCCGAAACAAGTTGAAATAAACTAGTTGAAACAACAAATTTAAAGGTTCATTTCCTGTAGAAACAGTCATGTAAAGTTTTGCAAACACAACGGTTTTGTGTTTTATTAGTTTGTCTTGCCTATGTTTTGTATTTGCCTTTGAAAAAGACTCATTAAGAGTTGAAAGTGCTCAGGCTAGTTAGATACCAGTTTTGCACTGTTCATTGTCAGTATATTGCATTTATCTTAGTCAATCCCTGACAAACGTGATCCCTTGCTGGATCCAGTGCACTTGAAGGACTGTTATTCGCCATATGATTTGTATTCTTTATATATATATATATATATATATATATATATATATATATGTATATATATATATATATATATATATATATATGAAATTTGTCTTGACCTTTGTCCTTAACTGAGGGTTGAAGTTAGGGCATACATGACTGATGTCATTTTTGTAAACAATATAGTACATAGCTAATTTCTGTGTATGATTGTAAACAATATTTTAAGATAATTATTACATGCAGGCAAACATGTTTACTTGGATCTGAGTTCAGGACATTGTTTTCCACTAGAGAGTTCCTGGTCTACACGATATGTTCTTTAATAAAGTTTCAGTTAAAGACCTGATCTTATTTACAACTTAGAATGTTCTAGAAAGCAAACTTTTTAAGTAAATTATGTGTCTCCAAGAATACATCACGTACATTAGGAACATTAGCCTGCCACCTCGCGAATTGAGCCCTACTAAAACATGAAAAATCATCTTTCCCTTTCAAAAGACAGAGCAATAACTTTTGCCCCCTACCTCCCTTTTCATAGCCAGGTGTCGCTAGTTTTTAGCTAAGCGAGATACTAATGAGGATTCTTGCATGGTGGGGTGGTTGAGAGGGTTTTTGAGTAATGTGATTGGGTAAGTATTCTTGGAAAAACATAGTTTACTTAAAAATTTGCTTTCTCCTTCGAATATGTTCTCCAATCACATTATGCAAGGAGGACAAAGTAATGGGAGGAGGGGATGCTAAGCATCCAACCTTTACCTCAGGTATCCTTCTAGAGAAGAACAGCTAAATTCCCCCATGCAAACGATAACCTGTTCTCCTACTTAAATAAGCAACACAGCATGGAGTCACTTGACCTGTGACCTTAACATACAGTTAAGAAGATGATTATTGACATCTTCTTACCTACAAAATTTCACCAGCAATCCAGGCTGTGTTGATTGATCCAGTTGGGTCTGGTGGCCATCTGTGCTGCTGTCACTGGACCTACCAGATCTGAGGTTGCCTCTGCCACGCCAAATCTCTGAGATGGATACTTGAGAAGGTTGACTTGGCATGCAAGCCAACAGCTTCTATTGTACCTCAGGTCGGAACGTTGCATTCAAACGTAAGGCCTGCAATGATTGCTCAAAACTTCTGAGCAGTAATCTACGTGAGGCAACTCTGATCTGGTGAGACGTCAGTACATCAAGCGTACAACACACTTCAGCCCTGAAGAAAGGGCTTGATGCGTGGTGTCCTGTGTTCTGGCTCACACCTGAAGAAAGAGGCATTTGTGTGTGCCACGAAAAGCCACTGTATGCTTCAAGTTAGTGCTTGAGAGCACAAACCACAAACAGAATCTTGCATAGCTGCTGTTCTCGACCTGTCTATGGAATCGAGTGAGTGATGACACTTATTACTGACAGACAGTAACATATTTTGGGTTATGAAGCCCAACTGTGTCAAGAGAACCACCAAACCCTCCAATGTGAACTGAAGATGGTTTCAGGTCGACATAAATGGCATGCAGTTCTCTTACCCTGTATGCAGAAGCTAAAGCTATCAGGAATCATGACCTGTATGATAGTGACTTTAACGAAGTGTAGGCTAGAGGTTCAAATGGATTCAAATCAAGCCATGTTAAAACCCAGGACTGGTTCCATTTGGAGACAGAACGAGGGATATTGGTCGATTGAAACCAATATTGTCTAAAAGATCCAACAGGTCTACATCCCACCCAAAAACATGTCTGCCATGATGCTGGAATGTGAATGCGTCCATTATTATGGGGCGGTAGCCTCTGGTAGAGATTGGGGCCCAACTGTTTCTCCTCAAAAAGCCTGAGAAAAAAGTCAAAAAGTCAAATAGATGAGAGATTAGGGAACGCAGAGAGATGATGTTAGTATGGCACCAGACCCTGAAAACATGCCACTTTCCCTCATAAGCTTTGAGAGTGGAGGGTCTTCTTGCTCTCGAGATTCTCTTCACAATCGAAGGTTTGAATTGTTTGTCTCGTAAGGATGTCCTGATAAGAGCCAAGTGTGTACAGGAAGTGGACATTCCAGGCAGGGAAGGACCACCCATGACAGTGGATGTTGGAGATGATCTGGGTCAGCCTGAATCTTCCTGGGCGTATCACTAGAATGAGTAGATTGGTGACCCAGGACATGTCCCATCTGAGATGGACTATCAGAATCATCTTGCCATTCTGACACCATAAACTTCTGGATTATTTGCGGACTCAGCATATGAGATGAGAAGTAAATGCCCACAACCCCTCCTAAATGATCGACAATGCATTCATAGCCCAAGCATTTGGGTCTGAAAATGAAGAGACGATGGTGGGTAGCTTGTGATTCCACCTTGTTGCCAACAGGTCAATCATCAGATACCCACAAGTGCGCAAATCCGAATGAAGACAGACTGATGTCGAGACCATTCCATGTGAAGACTTCACCAATTCTGGATTAAGTCTCAGCCAAGACACTGAGTCTGCCAGAATGTGTCTGATTTTTTATTTTGATATGGAGAGTGTTGTACCGAATTATGTAGAAATGGCTGAATCAGAACAAACTGGCTGGATGCTTTGGTGCCTCCCTGTTCGAGGAAATAGGTCACCACCACAGAGTTGCTGGACCTAATAAGGACCGTTTTCACCTCAGAGTTGATCTTTTCAGAAGTGAAATGTATTGATGACAGCCTTCATTTCTAGGATGTTGATGTATAGAGGCCATTCCCTCTGGCTCCCACATGTCACTGACAGCAGTACAAGTCTGCAACAGGCGAGTACCCCCACCATGCACACTGGCATCAGTACCTACCATTATTTCTGCTTGGGGCTTCTGCAGCAGAATTCCCATGGTCAGGTAACCTGGGTTGCAGGAATGATTGAATCTCAGGCATGATCATATCTGTTTGATCAATGGGACTTGAAAATGGGTGCCATTGTGCTGGAAAGGTCCGCATAAAAGAGGGCCAAGTGGGATCAAGTCTGCTGCTGCACTGAATATACTAAGGAACTCTCTCCCTGAAATCCAAGTCTTGTTGGAAATGGATTCGACAAATTTGATGATTCTGGTAACATAAACACAAGGAAAACACACCAGATTCTGGTTGGTTAAGAACTCCATACCCAGATGGACAAAGTTCTGGGATGAATGGAGGTCTGACTTTCCCAGTTCACTAAAAAGCCTAGATGATCTAGAAGAGAAAGAAGATTGTTCCAGCCTTGGAGTAGGATAGAACTTACCATGTTTCTGTATGATGTCCAGGTATGCTGCCTTCATTGTAGATGACACTGACCGGAACAGGGATCAGAAGCAATCCATAATCTGAGTAAAAGCCCAAGGGATGATGGTGTGGCCAAAGGGATGAAATGGTGAACTGTTAACCTGTGTTGTTGTAAGCAAAAGATGGAGAAAATGTTCGTGACATGGGGTGGACAGAGATGTGAAAATATGCATCAGTCAGATCGAGACTGCCTGCATACTCATCCCATCAAATGGAAAAGTGATTTGCCATCTTGATTTTTAATTGGCTGATGTGACTCCAGTCAATGGTGGGTCTCAACCTGCAGTTTCCTTTCCAAAAAAGAAACAGCCTTGAATAAAACCCTGGGGATTGTGGCCTTTGCACAAGCTCCAACGTTTTTTTTTCCCTGACGAGCGACGTATCTCCTGTTGTAGAAAGGCATCCTTCTCCCCATCTGACAGTATATTTGTGAAGAGGAGAGAGGAGGGGATTGTTGATGAACAAAACCCAAAGCCCCTCTAAATGACCTGGATCACCATACTCACACATACACACGTTCAGAGATAATAGGTAGATCCAGTGAGCTCAAAAATCGGTTTCTTACTGCCTCTGTATGATTGCTGCCTTCGAAATGATGTTGGTGCACATATGACTGAGAAGATCCCCTGTCCTGAGGCCACTTAACATCCCTTCACACTGGCAAGAACTGAGTGGTTTCAAACACCCGTGTTGGTCCTGAGAGGTGGAGAGGCAGTTCCTGAGCTGCCTACCTCAGAACTTCCTCTATTCTTCCCCAAAGCAATGGTGACCCAAACATGGTCATCCGAAACGGGAGGGTATGATAATATGATAAGGTTGGAGAAATGTGGACATGTCTTATCAAGAGTAGATTGGCTGAGCATGTCAAGTATTGACCATGGTATGGTCAGCAGCCCTGGTCATTAATCCTAGCAATCATGGCCATCGCCTCCCAAGCCTGGCTATTGCTGGGTGTCTGCAATGACATCCTGAACCAACTCTGACCGGCATGGTGCAGATTTGTCCACCCTATAAAACAGATGAGCCTACATATGATCAGATATTGCATTCTTGTCAAGTGCCAGATGAGTTCTGAAGGTGTCTGTTGCCTCATGTCCATCTCTTTCTTCTTATGGAGATCTACCAATTCTTTAGAGCAGCGTTTAGGGTGGAGGGCATTCTGAAGTAGCCAACACCTAAAGATGTCCTTGACAGTGGTTTGAAAGCTAATCTTCAGTTCATTTCTCAGTCGGATCAGAGTAAAATGTGAAGGATGGTGAAAATAAAGGAGTTCCACTGCACTCACTGTGCATCAGGTTTTGAAGGGATTCTGTCACACTCACTGTGTGTCAAGGCCCAACTGGATCTACTTGCAGCACCTGAGAAGACATACCAGGTTGTATGATGACACAATTCCATCCCTATCAAAACTTCACTAGCTCTCCCTTGTGGACAAGCACTGAACATATGGAAGTCCAGCACTGGCAAATGGTTGGCTTGAAAGCTAGTGGTATAGAAGATGATCCAACTATCACTGGTACACTCCAATGGCCTGGCTGGACAGAGAGATTACTGATTGAAATCTATGTCATAGAAAGGCCATGTTGCCAGTGGTACAGTTAGAAGGAAGGATCTGTTACTGAGACCCCTGTAAATCATAGCTGGCTGGACCTATTTGACAAATCTGGCGTGCATTCAATGTTGGAATGGCGCTGGATGGCTGGTGATGGTGTGGTTTTATTATGCATTAGGTCCAATGAATCCAGTATGAATGGTGTGTGCAGGCCCAGATGCTGGCAGTATATAAGATGGTCCAGCAAATCACCATTACCGACCACACTAAAGGTCTGGCTGAATGGACCAATTTCTCATTGAAATCTCTTGTATAGTGATGACAAGATGCCGATGGCATGGCTAGATAGATCGATCTATCACTAAGATCCCCACATGAACTATCTGGCTGGACCATTTCAATGAAAAGGTCACCATGCTAGGACAGCTGGATAGCTGGGAACAGTACGATAGTATTACGAGTTGGATCAGGCATGAACCCCATGCACCCAGACTTACAGGCCTGAGGGTCATGCTCAGACATGCGGGAGTACTTATGCCTCGTGGGCTGCCTATAATCTGGGAATACTCCACAATAAATTGGTATCACCAGCAATGAAATATATATTGTCTTCCTTGATTTATTCCATCTTTCCTGCCCTTCAATGCTGAAAGGATGATTGCTTTGAACGTATAGTAAACATTTCTACTGAATGACACAAGAAGAGAAAACAAAGCATAGATTAGCTAATTTGTATGTGATAAACTAGCTTCTATCATAAATTGGCAAATCAGTATATGACTAATTAGCTAAAATGGAAGCTCAGACTTCCACTGACTACATATCATAGAGGCTGCATATCATAAATGGTGCATACATAATATAAACAAAACAAGAGTCATGGTAGATTTCCATGCTCTGAAGTTGCATATAAATCATTTAAACTGACATTCTGCTGAACTGACACAAGAACACAATTTAAAGCAGAAACTGGTAATGTACTGAAATTACAAAGTCGCTATAACAGTGTCCTAACTAACAGAACAGTGAAAGTGTCATATGAGAAACATATGGCTTTATTATGAAATTATGCACCATGCTTATTTAATAATTAAACCAAAAGTCTATCAAAATAGCATGAAATATGAATAAACTAACCAAAATTATTAAGCAGCACTTCAGAATTTATCTAAGAAGAGCTCCATAACAGAGGGAGTAAGCGAAAAATGTCAAAGGCAAGCTAACTCACAATGCAATTGTATAAGGTCCATAACAGCATGGTGGGACAAAGGTCTTAAAAGACAAAGTCCCAAAATGTAACAAAACCACTAAAAAATTGTCAAAAATTGTAAAATAATGCGTACTACCTGCAGTAGATCAACAAATCTACACAGTAAATCCAAAAGAACATTGGATAGGCCCACAGGAACACAAAAACGGCTGAACGTTGGAGGATGAATTGTACAATGTGTGGTCTGTACAACACCGAAGCTAAAACCTAATGACACTTGGCAGTGCCAAGGGGAGGTAATGGGTAAGAGTTATTGCCCCTGGTCCATTGATCTACAGAAGGAAAGCTGATTTTGCATCTTTTAGTAGTGCTGGATTTGCGAGGTAGCTGGCAAATATTCAAAATGTAATGTGATTGGGGAACATATTCGAAGGAGAAATGAACTTTTGTCCTTAATCATGGTCCTCTTATTGTGTTTTGGGTTTCCACATTAAGGCTGTTTACATTAGAATTATTCATTCCCATCTTAAATGGAATCACGCTTTTAGATGAATCACGCTTTTAGATGTGTTCAGTTTTAATTTGAGAGGATATATTTATTTAAAATATTTATTGGAAATACAAAAGGCTCATTGATCCTTTTCAGACTATATCACTATTTTGGGATTACTGTGAATATATTTACAGACATTTTGGATAATATTATTGTGATACATCAAGATTGTTATCATATCTACACTATGTATGTATGTAAATATGCATGCATATTTGTATGTATGTGTGTATGCATTTATGGGGCGTAGGTAGTTATGTACATATATATGTACGTACATACGTAGGTATGTAGTAAAACTGACCTTGATCCCATTCATTTAAAGTTGGATCTTCCCATGTAGTTCCAGCAGCTGTGCGAATGAATTTCTTCTTTTTCTCCTTTTTCTCCTTCTTTGTCAAGTTTCCAGAGACTGTGGTATCAATCTCCATGTCTGTTGGTATAAATGATTCTTCTGTTGATAGGTTGGTTGTAGACAATGCCGGATCTGAGACATTATCAGAAGGTGCTACAGATGCATTAGTTTCTGCAGACACAGCATTGTCAGTCTTTGCTGTCTTATTTTTTTTTCTCTTGGTCTTTGTAACAATGTTTAGAGCTGGAGCAGCAGAATACACCACTTTTGGCTTCTCAATAACCCCTGAACCTGATATCTCTCCTTTGGATGTGTCCTCTTCTTGCGTACTGCTACTCATGCTAGTTGACACCCCATACATTCCATACATTGGCCCTGGTGCTGCTGGGCCATAGGGTCCAATATATCCACCATGAGGACCTCCTTGTACCATTGGCCCTGCCATTGGCCCCATTAGGCCTCTAGGATGGAAAGGCCCACCTGGGTGGTGTCCCATGGGACCAAATGGGTGACCTGCATGGTGCATACTGGAAATAGGCGGTCCCATTGATGGTGGGCCAGGCATTCCAGGATGATGTGGTCTGTAGGAAGAGGCATGTGGGACTAAGCGAAGAGGAGGTGGGGGTGGAGGTCTCATGCGTAGTTGAGGCGGGACAAAGGCTGGTGGCCTTAGGACTGGAGGGGGTGGGGGAGGAGGGGCTAGGTAGGGTAAAGAGGAGCTGGTGCTGACTGATGAGGCAGCTGAATCTGTTGTTGATGGTGGTGGTGGTGGCGGTGGCGCTGACAGTACTGAAATTAAAGAAGAAAACTAATTATAGCATCAGAAAGTCAATCTTACTGTGGGCATGTCTGAACAGCACCCATTGGTCTTTGGTCTTTCATTCAGCTAAGTCAATTATTCCAAATGAAGCAATTTTGTTTTCATTATTTATCTTGTGTATAGGCAGCCTTCTCATTATCTTTAAAAATCCTGCTCAAACTTAAAGGTACATGACTAGTTCAGTGCAACAACATAACAAAAAAAAACCTTATTATTTGGTTCCAGTGATAAAATTGGTAAATGTAGATGGTTTTAATGCTGGTTATCTGCAGAAACTGAGAAGACCGTATAGGGATTTGACTGTAATAAGCCAAATAACCCCATTCCAATAAGATGCTCCAACATTTGCTAGTGTAAACGGCAGAGATTCTGTTATATAGGTATATGCTGGTTTTTACAGGTTAAATTTGTCCCTGTACAGAAAAAATATGATGGTATCATGTACCTAAAAACTGTAAAATGTGTTTAAGTCTTTTAAGTCAATGGTCTCAACATCAAAGTTTATCAGAAGTTGATATATTCTTTTCATACAACTGTAGTTCCATATAAAAGCTAACTTTGATTGATGATTGACAACTACATCATACCACCAGAAGAAGAGCTGACTTATCTCTTTTATGGATTCATGTGGTGTAATGTGACATAATTCTGACTCACTAAATCTGATGAAATGGACAACTTGCAGTTAGGGCTAGAGTTCCCACTGTAATCAAATTAATGAACACAGAACTGGTTTGCAGCTGCAGATTAATGAAGGGAGCATTGAATTCAGTCTCATCAGATGCAGTTGCTGTTAAAGCATTGCCTGAAGCCATCACAGATATAAACCGACTCTCCTTCTGGTACTTCAATGCGTGGCTAATTGCTGGTACATGAAGCAACAGAAATCAAAACACAGATATTATTCCAAGCTTTTATTTCTTTATGTTTGAAACAAATTAATAACCACATTGTTTGCAAAGGGACCAGGTTAGTTTGGATTTTGCCACTTTTTATTTATGGATGACTATAAGTCATGTGATCTTATAAACCACACTAAAGTTGAAGGCCTTCACTCGAACCATGCCATTAAAATTAAGCATTTTAAGCTTTACATATAAACACCATAACTATTTATTTTAAAAGTGAGCTCTCAACCAAAGTTACTAAATGTGGGTGGATTAAGTTGGTAAGTGGAATGAGATGATCTAGTCCTGAGTTTCTTCTGACCATTCAAACCAATTTTAAATATTTTGGCATTTTTGCTGGGATGAGGGGTCAGAGCCAATTGGCATTTGAAAAGATGGAATTCACTGCCGCCTGGAGAAAGCCAGATGAAGCATTGAGCATGTGTTAGCAGCAATCTGATTAAAATCAGATCTCCACAATCCTATTTGTAGATCTAACAGACACCAATGAAAGTTCATGTTTGGTGACCTTTGGCATTCTAGTCCACTTATTTTTAGTATTCCATCAGATAAAGCATTGCAAATTTGTGTTAGAGCGAGGTGTCGTTAGTAAATATATTTTCCAAATGATGTGCATCCCCTTCAGAAATCTGAAAATTGTAATTTGAATGGTGTACCAGAAGGTCAGCAGAAATCTGAAAGTTGTGATTTGAATGGTGTACCGGAAGGTCAACAGAACGTCCATCAGATCTCCATGAAAGACTGTGGAGATCAGATTTTTATCTGACTGGTGTCGGCTGTATTATTTTTTAATCTCATTACTACAAGTGCTCTCTGCTCAATGAATCTGGTTTTCTCCAGTTCGCTGTGAAAGGTTTCTGGTGGTTGTTCTTGGAATAAATATGTTGAGAATTAAGTATGCTTTAGTTCTTTTTACAATGTGACTTAATATTTTCACATGTTTTTGTACAACACTGAAAAGGGGCTTACTGTTTCTATCACTTGACTACTGGACCATTGATGCCTAGACATGTTAGGTTGTAGTATTTGTTTAGCCATGTGACTAGCCATGCAGTACCAGGTCAAATTTCTTAAATGCTTAAGTTTCATCTTATCTTTCGATGGATTAAAGACATCATGAATGTTATACTTTGAAATTTCTGAGAATATCATCTTCCTATCTGGATGGTAAGCACCATAGTCCTGGTCAAAAACAGGGCCATGTTAAGCAAAATTTAATAAATTTAATAAATATGACTCTCTCATATAAATATTTGTTGTTGTTGTTGTGGGGCTTAACGCCATTTTCCAGCACACGATAGGCTATACATGGCGGCCAGTATTAATGGTGGAGGAAGAAACCGGGAAATCCCCGGAAAGAACCACCGACCCACGAGAAGCTACTGGCAAGCTTTCTCACATGTCCACATTCGCCGAATCCTAGACTCGAACCCACGCAGACAGAGGTGAGATGGCAGTGATCCGTAACGGAAAGCGCTTTAGGCCACTCGGCCACTCGGGGCCCCCTATAAATATTTGATTTTGGGGTTTTCTTTATTTTCCCCGTTTTATTATCAAAGTCATCCTGCTAAAGACCACTATTCATGTCCAGCTGCATTTACCATCAAGTCACAGATTGCATTTTGTCTTCTTGTTATGATGAAATATAGGACCAGTAGGGTATGGATAGGACCAGTAATATTTCCACATTACTGGTCCTGTGGGCCTGCAGGATTTTTTGGTGAGTTTCACACACTGGTGGGAGAGAAGCAGTTGCCAAAATCAGCTTTGAAGTTGGTCATCATATATGCCTGTTTTCTCATCAACACATAACTTTGTGGATTAAACAAGTCTCAAAAACTGCTCTTGCATGTGTTTTGGTGGTGTTCTACAGTTTCATATTTTGCATAGGCTTAGAAGTTTAAAGAAAAAGAATCTCTCCGGGTTTCCTCACTTATTACACTGGCTATTTAAAAGACTTGCATATCTTAGGTACTGTTCAAAGAACCTTTAATTCCCTTTATTTTGGTGTATGATTGATGGGTGTAATATGGGTTATAGAGTATACAGCTTGGCCTTGCTCCAGATGCGCACCTTTCAAAAAAGTGCTAGCTCCACTTGGTCATTTTCACTTCCTGAACTTCAGAGGTAAACTGTAAATGAAAGTGCCAATAACTTTTCTTACATTTGAAATATTTTATAATTCATTCATTGCACTTTCTGAAGCTGGTATTGTCTAGTCTGGCAAAATTCATTTTCCCTATTTTAACAGCTGCTAAGGATAGTGTACTTTAGACAAATTCAGGCTGATTTTTGGAGCACACGGGAGCAGTCATTTTAGTGATGTGATGTGATGTGTGATTATGATTTTTAACGTAGCTTTAACAATTTTTCAGTCATATCGCTACGATGTCTGCAGTGTGGCAGTTTATAGTGATGTCTAGCACTGGGGCATCATGCCGCAGACATGTAGCATGATGTCCCACCCAGTCACATTATCCTGACACCAGGCCGACCAGTCCTAACACTAACCTCTTAATGCTGAGCGCCAAGCGAGGCAGCTGTTAGTACCATTTTTGTAAGTCTTTTTAGTTAGCAGTGTGCTAAGATCATTTACAATTTCCAAATGTACAATATCCAAAGAAATGTCAGCCACATTACATCAAAGTAGCATAGAGGCATGCCAACATTCTCTCCAATGTGCATGTTTTCAATGCAGACAACTTCACCTTACATACATCACTCTCTCAAAAGTATATAATAACTGGTGAGCACATAGGTATTATTATTGTATGATTTAATTTTGATTGCATGGCTGAAATATTTAAGTCGCAAGCATGAAAACAGCCCTTTTGAATAATTCTCCTGTATTTCCCCCCACAAAACAGTATTTATCAGTGTCAGAGTCTCAAACAAGTACAACCCCCCCCCACTCCCTGATAAAAAGTGAGCTAGTTTAAAAATGCACATTACATTTTGTCAACATAGCAACAAGTGTTATGCTGAAAGACAGGAACATGAAACTAGCCATAATTATTCCTGAGATGTCAACAATATATTTTACAGTTTGAAAAGGGATAGAACAGATGAGGTTCATAAAGGTCAAAGGGTAAATTATTTGCTTATTGTTTAATATGGAAGAAAGCAAATTTGCTTTGTCATGTTTTATTATTTAATTTCATTGTAAATAAATAAAAAGATACATTTTCACTATAGATTTCTTTTACTTAATGCAACAGTTTTAAATTTAAGTTGACTTTATTCCTATATTCTAAAACTTCTAATTTCCCCATAATTAAGGTCGCTACTCATACAACCCATGCCTAATGGCAAATTATGTAAGAGCAAAATAAGCATAATTAGCTTATTTTCATGCATAAAATCAATGTTAATGTACCATTTTATTCAGAACATCATACGTAATGATATGAAAGTAAGAAATATAATTGCATGAAGTTTTATATTTGTATTAAGGTGGCATTCTACAGTTTCGTATTTTGCATAGGCTTAGAATTTTAAAGAAATAGAATCTCTCCAGGTTTCCTCACTGGTTATACTGGCTATTTAAAAAAGACCTTGTATATCTTAGGTATTGTTTAAAGAACCTTTAATTCCCTTTATTTTGGTGTATGATTGATGGGTGTACTATGGGTTATAAAGTATACAGCTTGGCCGTACTCCAGATGTACACCTTTCAAAAAAGTGCTAGCTCCACTTGGTCATTTTCACTTCCTGAATTTCAGAGGTAAATTGTAAAAAATAGAGCCAATAACTTTTTTTTACATGTTATATATTTGATAATTCATTCATTGCACTTTCAGAAGCTGGTATTGTCTAGTCTGGCAAAATTTTAATAGCTGCTAAGGATAGTGTACTTCAAACAAATTTAGGCTGATTTTTGAGCACAAGGGAGCAGTCATTTTAGTTAGCGGTTAGTTATAATTTCCAAAAGTACAATATCCAAAGAAATGTCAGCTACATTACATCAAAGTAGCATAGAGGTATGCCAACATTCTCTCCAATGTGCATATTTTATATGCAGACAACTTCACCTTACATACGTCACTCTCTCAAAAATACATAATAACTGGTGAGTGTCCCCTTTATTGGGCACAACAACAATGTGAGAGTGAATGAGAAGGAATCTCCAAAGTGGAGATTTCTCGAGATTGGCAAAGGAAGGTAACTCTTCTAGTACATACAAACACATGATAGAGTATGTATGTAGATACAGAGTTTAATGGCATGTCAGTACAATACTGAATACAAAAGATCAAACTAAAACTTTTAAGTTCTAAAAATGTAAGAAACAGAATGCAAAATGTAACTGTAAAAAAACTCAGGCAGTTAAACCTTTCAAGCAATCGTAAATATGTGGCACAAGAAGATGAAAGATACAGACAATTAATGTTAAAATTGTGTTTGGATATAGGCATTACACCAAGTGCATGCCATCCACAAAATTTGGTTTGAATAAGTGATGTGTTGCTGTGCAGAAATAATTCTCTTCACAATGACATCGAACTTTGAATCCAAAATCAGTACATTTCTTTCCTTTCCCATGTGCAAGAACTCAACAAAGTTTGGTCCTGGCAGATGCAGAACTAATGTAAGTGTGCAGAAACCAATTTTGTTTTCTAACAGTCACAGTTACTTTGACCTTTGACCCCAAAACTAATAGTTTTCCTCATTACTCCAAGTGCAAGCCGCAAATTTAGTAACTGTAGATGGTAAATAATTAAAGTTGTTGTAGAATTCATGGAATTAACCGAATTTGTTAGATCTAATTGACTGGTGTACTACAATGTTTTGAACTTAAACATGTTCCATAAGTATCTAGAATGAATTTTATACTTTAAAGCATGTGTGTATGCTTGCAGGTACATGTAGTCAATAAGCACACCGTAGTTAGGCAAATTATACTGATGTATGTTAAGTTATGGAACAGTGGTTGGGGAATATTCATGAAATGTAACACATGGTATTTAATTCCATTATGCTCAGTTGTCTTTGCTTATGCCTAGCTCGATCGTTAATAAAGATCACAAGTAATGTTATTACCATGGTTTGTACATGTAAAGGTGGGGCCCCGAATGGCCGAGTGGTCTAAAGCACTCACCATTACAGATCACTGCCATCTCACCTCTGCATGAGTTTGAGTCTCAGGCTCGGCCAATGGGGGTATATAAGAAAGCTTGCCAGTAGCTTCTCATGGGTCAGTGGTTCTTTCCGGGGTTTTCCCGGGTTCTTTCTCCACTATTTATACTGGCTGCCATGTATAGTCTATCTTGTGCTGAAAAATGGTGTTATACCCTATAACAACAACAACAACATGTAAAGGTACTAAACTAACACTAAACATGGTTGGGTTTACACTCTGTAGGAGTTTCCTGTTTCTTTAGAATAGCAACTTGTTGGGCAAATGCAATAAAAAACAATAATGGTGCCATAAAAACTCACTATGGCTACAATAAAATCAGTGATGGGGATATACTAGATTGTATCAATGTCTATCAGACTTAGTGGACAGCCACCAAATGTATTGGATATCCACTATTCGTAGTGGACACTAAATCTCTTACCCCATGTTGACCTCCATGGTATCGAAGTTGGGCAATCCAGAATTTACAATGCATGTACTGCAGTGTTAGTCAATGTAGTACATCTGGTTGTATATATATATTTGTATGAACCAATGAACCAATATGATCATGATGCTAATGATAATTTACAAAAATTGTCAAGATATATTCAATAAAGAAATCTCTTACAAACTTGAATCCTGTCATAATAAGAAGCAAAAGATATACAGCAAATAAAAACCATTTCAAGTAGACTGATGTACAGCATGCATACTGTCCATGACTTCCATAAAAGCAGACATTAGCTGCAAGCCTAACATGCAAGATAATGGGAATGGTTGAGCTTTGAATCATATTAAACTATATAATTTCAGTTATGTATAATTTTCACATGTTCAGAAATTTTGGTAAACACTGCATCCTTAAACATGAAAATTTTAACTCTAACTACAGTAACCAGTAAAATCACATTTTATAGGTCTTCAGTTGAAGAAATTGCTTTTATCCTGAAACCAACACCTCTGAAACTAACATTTGAAAAAGAAGTATTTAAGCATATGCTAAAATTACTGAAGCAGCAATGCATGTGTATTAACCTGATAGAGGTACAGACACTTCCTCTGAGACTAAGGGAGGGGGTGGCGGTGGTGGTGGTGGTGGTGGTGGCACCAGTGACCTAGTCTCTGGTTTGGATTCAGTGATGCTTGAAGACACAGACTCTCGCAAAGCCTTCAACTGTGCAGATACCTGATTGTAGGTATCAGATCCAATAATCACTCTCGGCAAAGCTTTAGGCGATGGACCCTGAATCTCTTGTTCAAAGCTGAAAAATAAAATAAATCTGGCATACACTAGATGGCAAAAAAAACAATACTCCAGATATACATATACATACAGGAATCAATCATTTAATTAAAAATAAAGCAAATTATTCATTACATTTACAATCATTTTGATATCTTTGTGTGTCTAACACCCTAAATTGAAAAAGTTCCATGTGTCGACTTTCAAAAGGACTGAAATTCTTGAACTGAAATGTAAAACAATGATATGAAATGAATGTAAAACAATGAAATGAAATAACATTCAAGTTATAGTGACATCATACTTGCTGATATTTCAGCATTACTTATTTGGCAACATAATAACAACTGATGAAACATTAACATCATGCAATGGAATACTGTAAAGAGAAATATCCATAACTCAAATATCAATCATCTAAATTTCTGACATCACTTTAATACCAGACTCATACTGTAACACCTTTGTTTGGTAAAAATGATGCTGATAGAAGCATTACTTCTGAAGTAGCAATAAGATTTTCAACATGGTTGCTATAGTGACCACACTGGATTTCAGACCAGCGTAATTTTTATTCATGACCAGCAAAATACCATACAAAGTCCTCTGGCGAAAACACCATATCGATATGACCTTCCAAAGATTGGCCTGTTTCGAGTTAAAAATAAAGTCTGATCTTGACATAAGCTGATGACATGCTCTGAACTTTCCAAGCTCTATAATACGCATACCATTGTAATTCTTCTCTGTAATTTTTCTTTTATATAAAATCACATTTTGATTTCACTATTTTACATCTGATCCTGTGTGGTGTATTAACTTTACAAGCACTAGCTTTAAATGACCAACAGGGAGGGAGGGAGAGAGAAAGAAAGAGAGAAAGAGAGAGTGAAAGCGAAAGACATCTTAAGATTTTCTCTATGGTGCAGCAAAATACAAAATGTTTCGGCAAAATGCATAAGTATTGTATGTACTCACTCACAAGTACAGCCCAACTGTAAGCTGCACCGACCCCAATGAACTCAAACTATAAGTGAGTATATACTGTATCTTTTAAGCTGCTATATATTAAACAGATAATAAATATCTGAATACTTACTGAATGACTGCAAGCAAGAATATTCTGACTCCCCCCAACAAAAAAACCCACATGTCAAAAACAGTCTATAACCAGTGTTTAGCATCTGATGTAGCACATTGTTTCCAGACTCCTATGTATGTGGACTTTGTTGCCAGACTCCAGTGTATGTGGGTGTTGTTCCCAGACTCCTATGTATGTGGACTTTGTTGCCAGACTCCAGTGTATGTGGGTGTTGTTCCCAGACTCCTATGTATGTGGACTTTGTTGCCAGACTCCAGTGTATGTGGGTGTTGTTCCCAGACTCCAGTGTATGTGGGTGTTGTTCCCAGACTCCTATGTATGTGGACTTTGTTGCCAGACTCCAGTGTATGTGGGTGTTGTTCCCAGACTCCTATGTATGTGGACTTTGTTGCCAGACTCCAGTGTATGTGGGTGTTGTTCCCAGACTCCTATGTATGTGGACTTTGTTGCCAGACTCCAGTGTATGTGGGTGTTGTTGCCAGACTCCAGTGTATGTGGGTGTTGTTCCCAGACTCCTATGTATGTGGACTTTGTTGCCAGACTCCAGTGTATGTGGGTGTTGTTCCCAGACTCCTATGTATGTGGACTTTGTTGCCAGACTCCAGTGTATGTGGGTGTTGTTCCCAGACTCCTATGTATGTGGACTTTGTTGCCAGACTCCAGTGTATGTGGGTGTTGTTCCCAGACTCCTATGTATGTGGACTTTGTTGCCAGACTCCTATGTATGTGGACTTTGTTGCCAGACTCCTATGTATGTGGACTTTGTTGCCAGACTCCAGTGTATGTGGGTGTTGTTCCCAGACTCCTATGTATGTAGGCTTTGTTCCTCAACTTTAATATATGTGGGCTCAGTACGTTCACAAAGCAAGATTGCTGACAGTAATGGCTCTATCAAAATATTCTTGTCGAGGGTACCATCAAATCAGTGTTACATCAAAAGATTGTTAAATTCACAATGTTGTCCTGAACATAGTTTTCACATGACCCCACAACATTGGCACTCTTAGCGATATCAGACATTTCCAAGTTATCAAGACTAGTAGATCAAAGAAACGTTCAGCTGCACATTAAAACTTTGATACAGAAATAATGAAGCACCGAGATATGTATATCTTCTCTCTGTTCCTCTCTCACACACATACAAGATATGACTGCTGATCAACATCACATCTTTCTGCGTGTCCAACATTCCATTCAACAGGAAGATGAAAACTATCCAAGCTTTGTTTTCTTTTGTCTGTTTCTTTCTTAGGTTTTTCTTCCAACGAACCAAAATGTTTGCCCTTTAACTTTCTAATTTAATGACTGTCATCTGACCACAAATTATTAAATATCGGATCTATAAATGCTTTTGCAAACTGAGGTTTCCAAGTTAAATATTGTTTCTCATAAACTCAGATAGAATTGGAAGATCTGATTAATACCAAACAAAAATGGTGAACATTTCTAATTTACATGCGACTTCTGCAGTTTTATGGGGAATTTCTATAAATGTAGATTTTTTTCCTAATTAAATGCATTGTGAAACTTAGACATTTGCTGATCTATCCTTTTAAAGGATGTCATCTCTATTTCAGGCACACACACACACACACTCTCTTACACATACATTAAACATATGCTGTTTTGTTGTATGCTTTGGTGTATACCATTTGACGCAAATGTCTGCTTCACACACGAAAACATTCTTGACATTTTTTAAATGAATCAATGCATGGCCATGCATTTAATCATTGTAAGTTTACCCAAGGGGAGGCAAGATGACTGAAAAATTTAATTCTCCCTTGGAAGATCTGAGTTTGACCAAATATACTGCAACATAATATCAAAATGAAAATGTTTTAAAACAAAATAGGGCCACATAAAATATGGAATGTTTTCTATAAATGGTGTTATATTTTTATTTCACAAATAAATATCTTATTTTGTGTTCTTTTAATGCTGATTTGCACATCAAAAACTTGTGCCAATAATGGAAGCTATCGAAAATGATACATGTAATACTACATGCTATTGAAAAAGAAGGGTATGAATTGATAGCTGGAGAAATAATGCATAGGTAACTTTGATGAGCAAAGACAGGCAGACATTCAGCAGACATCTCTTTGCATACATCAATAATGAGAAAAGCTTAACTTGGAAAAGAGTGCTGTGTCATCAACAAGGTTAATTATGACAGCTTTAATTATTGCCTAAAGAATAAATAATAAACATCACACAAAGATGGCATGTGCTTCAGCAAATCAATTTGTGCTTTTAGATATTGGTAATCTATAGAGATAAGTGACTCTTACTTCATTACATAGATGTAACAAAAGTCTCACAAGTTATGTCAGTAACACTAATCACTGTCATGCTGTAATTGGCAACATTCATCAATCTCTGAAGCTGACTTCTGAAAGTGTCTAAGTTTCACATATTTTATTTAACCAGTCAGCCAGGCCAAAGTAATGATTAAAAAGAAGCCTACTCACCCACAACCATGTGACTAGATTAGGATCTCTCTCTTTCTCTTTCTCTCATTCAGATACATTTCTTTTCTACCTGTTTGCACAACAGCATCTTCTATTAATCTTCACCATCAATTTCATTCCAGTAGTATACATATTCCACATGATTTTTTAGCTCATGAGGATTTCTATGTTAGTGAATCAGACCAATTAAACAGTACTTTCCCAATAGAAAAGTCACCAGTATTCAGTAAAATTCTGATGTAGTAAATGATGAAAAGGAAAAGTGTTCTAAAATAAAAACTCAACTGGACTATTAAAATTAACAAGAGTTTCAAGGTTGAGACACAAACATTATTGGCTACTTCTTCATCAGTGGAAATGTTTCTTTGAAGTCAGATTTTGCTCTATATATACAAATGCAAAAGACAATTTTTCAGTTGCTGGAATAGTGAAAAGAGATACATTTTTTTAAAAGACAAAATGTCAGAATGCACCTACGATTCAATAAAAGACAAGCCATCGTCATAGCAAGCAATGGCCAACAAAATTAAATTTCAACTCCTGGTTTATAGAGTTTTGCTTTGTGTAGCACAGCAGTAAGGCATTTTAATCTTTACACATACTGTACTCACTATATCAGCATTAGTCATTCTGCAGTGTATGACGGCCATCTAAATAGTAACACCACCCAGCATTAGAACAACAGCACCATCCTGTCTGCAATGAGTGCAGATATAAACACTAATGACACAAATGCATACCTTTAAACCACACACAGCAAGTAACAAAACAACATCTGCATTTACCAAATAGCTCAAATTATTCATTCTGTTCAGTTTGGAAAAAGAAGAGTAATAATTAGGTTGATCATTTGATGGAAAAAAAATATCCTGGTTGTTCACAAAAATCCAGCATCCTATCCACCTACCCCCTGAAGTTGTTGGACCTTTAAGATTATGATTCACTGTCGGGTGGATTTTAAATCAGAATTTTTTTATTTTTTATCTAATGTCGGTGTATGTTGTGATTAAATGTATGCATGTGTGCGTGTTCTCATATTCATTTAGTTTAAGAAAATAGACCATAAATTAACAGCATTCCTTGGCTACCATCACTCTTCAACCAACTGAAATGGTGCCCAAAGAGTCTGAAAAACTCAACTACGTCACTGTTCTTGCATAGACTTCAGTAAGGAAAATAGTAAACACAGTACAACAAAAGCAATTAAACTTTATACTGATAAATTCTCGACATAGTTTGAAAAGTTAAGGAGATAATCTTTACTATTTGGCCTCTAATTTCGGGTTCGTCTCCAGAACAGACTATATAGCACAGCAATTCAACGCAGACCCCCACCCAATCATAAAATTTAAACACGGCCAACATCTGTAAATATGTTCCAGTCACTTGGATACAGAAACCCAGTACTCTTTTCTTACGAAAGTAACCATGACAAAAAATGCCTAAAGCAAACTATTCTGAACGAATGCGGTATATTTAATGCTGACTCTACGACGTGAAATAATAAAGCTTTATAGCGGTACCGTCTTACCTCGAAAATACATAACACTAATGTTTATCCACGCATAAGCTGCTGTTGGGACTAAAAAGTAACAAAAATGTCAAAACTGAACATAATCATATTAATATATCGCAATAAATTATACCGGTCCATTTCCGCCTCCATCTCTTTCAATTTTTGTTCGCTTATCATGGCCATTTTGATTAAATAGCCGCAAATACACTATACCGGAAGTAAAAGTTGCACGGCTCTTTTCCAAAAAAAAATCGGTGTAATGTTTACGACATCAGTTTGGCACAAGTCATCACACAATCACGTTAATACGATGTGAAGAGAATTATAAGCAGAGACATTTTCAAAATATTAGAATGATATTACAATGTTGATATATAAGAATTTTAGCTTTACAAGAAGCCTCTGCCGATCCAATTTTACGACATTTATTGGACATCAAGGTTTTTTATTTGTTTTTGTGTACGAGTGTGTGTGTATGTGTGTGTGTGTGTGTGTGTGTGTGTGTGTGTGTGTGTGTTTTCCAGTTTATGCTCTTTTTTAAACTGCACGCGCTATGATCGGTTTTATGGTTAAATCTGAAAATGGAAGAAAGTAATACATCTTCTGTTTTGCAAAAAGAACATAGTATGTGCAACTTCCAATCGAAAGAATACGAACACATTTTTGCTGAAAAATCTTTCGTTCGGTCGGAATAGAGAAAACGATAGAACATGCATGAATCAGTTAAGCAAATCATAAAGAGAATGGTCGTTGATCCCTCCAAACTGTGTATTGATGGTATTAAATATTATATCACTAGGTGTCAGTAAATAAGTTTAACGCTACAGTTTCCATTCAACAGCAGGGAGGGCGAATCCTACAACTTCTCTAGGAGGGTTATTTCGCGAAAATAAAGCTTCCTACAAAAATGAAAAAGCAAGGTCAATAACGCCAAACCGAAGATTCTAACCGACCGAGACTTCTCTAATTGGGTTAGCTCATTTTGTTATTTTATCTTTTGACGTTTGTGTTTTCTTTTTTTAAGTGCACTCGTTTACTCACCCGTGCACTCAATGTTTGTCGTCGCCCTCCCTGCTGCTGTATGGAGTAATTAAATTATTATTATATCAATAATGGAATCTCACACATCTAAATTAGCTCGACAGCGACTAGAGGCAATTAAGAAATATCTTCCAGTCCGTGATTCTGTCAAATAACTACTACAAGCTCGTCAGGAGTCTCGGGTTGAATTTGCAGAGGGTGCAGAACAGCTATTTGAACCTGTTACAAAGGCTACCAGAGGTCTTCTTCCCACGTTAGAGCAAACCGCTAAAGCACTGGAAAAACAGCAGAGGGAACAAAGAAAACAAAAAAGATTCATCGAGAACTTCTAGGCGAAATAGCTGCTGCTCATCCAAAGAAAGAAATACTAGAAGGTATTGACCAAGCGCGCGCTGAAATAGGTGATGTAAAGGATCGTATACCAGAACCAGAACAAGCAAGAGTCAGAACTGAAGTGTATGATAAATTTACCGAAAAGATTATTGCCTTCATAAAAATTTTGACGTGGCAAAATTACTGCGCTTGCCGTGCACAGTTATAATAATAGAAAAAAAAATTCTGAAACCCGAGTATCATGATCGTTCTGTAGGCCGTGAAGACTGTACAAATGGATATTTCGTATATACTACGGAGTTGATCGGGCCCGAAATGGTGATGTAAGATATATTTCATTTGACAATGGAATAGATGACAACAACAACAAAAACGACGACAACAACAATTACCACAGCAACCAGGCAAAACAACAAGTGAGGAAGAAGAAGAATTGCAAGATGCAAGTTCTACCCCTGGCGCAACTGGAAGTGGTATTGGTACAGGTACCAGGGGAAGTGGTCTTATCACTCTGTGCCCCAATAACGTCCTTGCCGATGTTGAACGATCAGAAATTTTGATTGGCGGAAAACGAGCCGGCAATAATTCCCCAGAAATCGTTAAGGAAGCAGCTGCTATTTGTCAGTGATTATTTACAGGCGGTATCATGCATATTAATGTTTATCGGTCTCTCATTGATGAAATTGTTGATGATTACCACAGTGATTAAGAGTATACAATTAGATCAGTGACAAGAAAATAAGATGATCATACATAATGCTCAACGTGGACCGATCATGGTCAGAGTGATAAATTCACGATTACCTACGAATAAAGCGATCTACGGAGATGGACTCGGTGATGTTGTTCAGGGTCTATTTGGAAGGATAGCCCCAAAAGCAATACCGATTGCAAAACAATTATCAATGAAAGCTATTGACGTTGTTCGTGATAAAGGTATTGGTGCTGTTGGTGATGTTGCTAGTAAAGCATTTTCGGCAATCAAGGACAGACTAACACGATTAATACGCAGACCGCAAGCGGTCCAACCTCTGCCAGTAAAATTAACCAGCACGGAAGTTATGCCTGAAAGTGTTAGTAAAATAATAAATCAGGCTGCGAATCAAAAGCTAGCAGAGTTGGCTGGTGTACCCCTATCAGAAGAAAAAAAATATAACTGCTACTCTGATAGCAGGAAGTGGTGTTCGGGTTAGACGATAACAAGTATAATAAAATGTTTAAACGTTCGACATGGACGCATCAGTCCTCAAAGACGAATCGATACGTGATTATTAGTGTCATTCTTATGACGCACGTCTATCTAACGCACGAGGAAGAACTGAGTTGCAAGTAGATATTTCTTACCCGCTCAGGCATTCACTGAGATCGAAGGTAGACTTTTGAAAGCAGATGATACAGCGTACGGGATTGGTGATCGAGTTGGTTTTGTTAATAATGGCGTCATGGCGTTATTTAACAGTGCCACATACATCGTTGACGGAAAGAATATTGAATCATGTCTCGAAAATGTTGATGTTGCCACGACGATACTTGGCTTTGCAAGATACAGCGATGATTAATCGAGATCAGCTGGTCCGTCGATGATGTTTGCCAAAGATATTACTGATCAGCCCGAAAGCAGAAATGTGACACTCAATGCAGTTGGAACTGAAGTAGCATAAATGAATCAAAATTTCAACTTGGGATTTGCAACACGCAGATCGATGTTAAATATCAATGAAGAGTTCTCATGTGTGATTCCACTATCACATATATTTGGATTCTGCAGAAATGTTAGGAAAGTTATATTTGGCGCTAAACACACCGTGGTACTTGTTAGAAAAGCCACCGACAATGATGCAATATGGCGTGATGCTGCCGTTAATGCAGATAAAGTAATACTAACAAAACTTTCCTTGTGGATGCCAGTAATGACTTCATCACTTGCCGAAGAACAACGGTTGCTCTCTTTTTTGGATTCGGGTGGTAAATCAACATTATCATGGTTGAAGATGACCACAGACAGTATTCAAAGTAATGTTGCTGGGTTATTCACATGGCAGATAGCATCACAGCAGGGGGTGTCAGCATTACGACATATATTTATCGCATTTCAGGAAAATGCCAGACACGCTTGGGGTTAGTGAAGTTTCTTTGAGGATAAATGGACATAAAGAACCTTCTGAAGAAGTGTTGCTAAATTTTGAGAATAATCATGTTGCACGTGCTTATCATCGGTTGATGACATTTATGGGGCGTGATCAGAATGTTGATTTTGGTTTGCAGATATCTCAGCGGGATTTTACAACATTATATCCGATCTATTATTTCTCACTGGAACACTTGGATTTGTTCAGACAATCAGTAGTTGATATACACTTCCGAGCTCTTGTAGCTCGACTGCCCGCTGGTGGTTATAGAGCAATCGCTGTTATACTCTCAGATAAAACAGTGTTACTTGAAGGTGTTGGTGGACGAATGAGTGTAATTGATGCCCCAGTGGAAAACATGTAATTAAATCGCTCATGATATTATGATGTCATATCATCATGTTAGTGTTACTCTGACCCCTGGTCAGATTAAAAAGTTACAATCAGTATCAAAAAAGAATTCGGGAATAAAATATTACTGAAATCAGAACAGATCGCAGGTGGTCCAAAAAAATATCACTTACTGAACGTCAACTCATGCACTTCAATGAAGCCAAATGATCAAAAACTGGCGTACGACTTGATCTGTCTGCCGGCGCCATTAAAGACACTGCCAAGACGGGTGGTATATTTCCAGTTCTTGCAGCTATACCAGCGTTGATAGCCGCTGCAGCCCCAGCTGTTGCAAAAGCAGCTGCACTTGGTGCTGCTGGAACTGCCGTTGGGATGGCATTAAAGAAGACAACAGGTCACGGACTAAAAACTTCCAAAACAAATCAACAAGGAAAGGTCTAAGACTGCCCGGGACACATCGTTGTTACTTCCATGTCCAATTTTGATTTACTTGATGCTGCTAAGCCATTAAACATTAAACACTTCAGAGGTGTTTTTATGCATGATCAATTACCAAATCAACCAAATCGTGTTGAAACCGGTATCATTAATCTAGATGGAAGTTCTGGTACAGATACTCACTGGGTTGCATACGCGATTGACCCACGTGGAATTGTTTATTTCGATTCCTATGGAATGGCACCACCGAAGGAATTTTTAAAATATGTTGACGCTGAAATGCACAGCATTCCGTCGATATGGTATTCAACATTACCAACACAGACAATAACTGATCCGCCAATATGTTGCCGTGAAGTACTCGCTGTGCTCGACGCTGTGTCATCGTCAACGACGCCGCCTCATAAAGTCGTGCACCGGTATACCACCAGACGGTACATTCGTCCACCGTCGTTTTAAACGGGTCTTAGTGAATATACAGTGGTAGATATTTCGAAAAATCTTCTCGGAGTCTCAAATCTCAAGGTGAATTATCCAAATATGCAACCCATGACCAGGTCAAGGATGAGATCGCTAATCTTTTGCGTCTCGTATATGTGGACCAAAATCAAGTTGTTGTTTTTCAGAATCAACAAGAACGATTAAAAACGAGCAATATCTCGTTGACAGATATTATTCTGCGAGTTCCAGATGCGACCGAAAATAACTTAGCGGTATTTACTAAGAACGGTAAAATTAAAACTCGGAGGAATCAGTCTTAACACTCATGAGAGAGATTGCTGAACGCATCAGAAGAATTGGAGATATTATGTATGGTGATCTCAATATGAGCAGAAATAAAATTATCAATGTGAGAGAACCAAAATCAGACGATGATGTGGCAACAAAAAAGATACGTAGACAGCAAAAACACCACTATCAGAACTGAGATTAATGGTCGTTTGCCATCCACCGGTGATGCAATGACTGGTTCACTCAATATGGCTAATAATAAAATTATTGGTCTTAGAGAACCAGAATCAAATAATAACGCCGAAACGAAGAAATACGTCGACAATAGCAACGTTCCGATGATGACCTCGTTAATGACAATCAATGATGGATTGACCACATTTAGATCAGAATTTGCTACTCATGTAAACACATTTACAAATTTTCATAGAAACACAAATAGAGCCATTAATTAATTTTTTGGAAATCCAGCAGTCGTCGACAATAAACTCTCTGACATAAAAAAGATTACCGACAGTGTAGTATATACAGTAGCGTCTGGATCAGTATAATGGGAACCATCCAATCAAACTATCGGACATCGTGCTGAGGTTACCGGTATGCACAGTCTCTCTGTTCTCGGCACCACAAAATTTAAAATATACACCAGTATTTCACGGAGTTATCCAGCTAATGAATCTTCTGGACCTGTGTTAGTAGTACTGGATCAAAACGAATGGGGATTCTTTACGGTGACACCATAAAAACAAGACCTCGGCTTGATTTACTATTGGTGTCTTGAATTAATCGCTAAAGCACCACCTACTTAAATTATATAATAAACCAATCGATTGACTTTGTTGCAGCGCAACATTACAGATACGAGCAAGTGTGTTTGTTTCAGACCCAACTGAAAAATATCATTGATGAGTACACAGTAAAACTAAAACAATACCGCAGACGTATCGTTGTTACTGACATAATTGTATACTCTGCATCTGCCGTAGTCTCTGGAACAGCAACTATAATCGGATCATTATCAGCGTCATACATAATAGCACCAGTAATAGGAATTGGTGTTGCGGTTATAACCGGTGTTGCTGGTATTCTTAATATCATCGCACAAAAAAAAAATATCCACGTGTGCGGCTGATAAATTGCACGAAAATACAACGTTGCTATCAGTGGCAACACAAACACATGCTAAATTATCATCGCTGATATCATCAGGGCTCAATGGTGGAATAATACCAGATCAGGAATTCGCAGAAATGATTAAGGTTTACCATAAATCAACTGAAAACCAAACCCAGCGGCAGACGCCGCCGTCTCCGACAAGGACAGTCACTCTAATTTAAATCAGGAAATAAATAATAATAATTTCACTAATGACTACGTCATTAGAATTGCTAGAACAAATCGTTGCTAATACAACACCGCCAACAACCACGATGATATCAGTGAGCTCAACCAATCCTGAGTTCGACGTTAGCTTTCCAACGGCAATTCCAGCCAAAGAAATAGCGTTAGCGTAATTGCGAGTATATTACAGCTGGTCAAATATTAGATTGAAGTCGTTCGGTGTGTTGCCCGCAAACAACTCCTTAGTGTTTTCTTATAAAAATAAACCCGACGGAGCCCCAGACTGGCATGTTGTAGGTATTCTTACGGGCAGTTATCAAATAGAACAGATCAACAGTGAATTCCAACGCAGGATAAAATCTATCACAGGAAAAGAATCCAAAATTGATATCACGGTTCATGAGTTAACATAATCATCCGCGATAGAAATATCGACACCCGACTACGCCGTAGATATATATCAGTTATCGATCAAAACTGTGTTAGTATGGCCAGAGATAGCACCTGTTCATCAAGGACCACCAGAACCTCAACGCGGTGATTATTCATCAAACAAGAAATATTATATGGGATGTAATCCAGATTATTATAAAAGTTCTCAGTTGTGGAGATCAATAAAAACTAACCCCGACAGTAGTGAATTCTTTGTTCCTAACTTTAAAGTTGCTTCGGGTAAAACTATCCCCATTGAAATAATGTGGAGATATTCTCCGCGAGAGGATATTTTTATATCAAAGATGATATGAAAGTATTATTCGATTAAATTGATCACGAGCACAAACGAATAAGCGACACACTACGCCAGTCATTCACTAGTTATATAAACTAGTACCCCCCCGTTAGCGATTATCTGAGGAGGAAAATCATCAAGCAAATACAACATCTGAACCAGGTTGTAGCGGACTTCAAGACTGTTCATCAGGGTCTTATGCAGGCGGTGATCAAAACCCAAAGCAAGATTATTGAACCTGATGGCACTATACAATTAGTTAAACAATTATTCCTGAACAAATATTCGTTGTCAGAGGCAGATCTGCCAACATTTAAATTTCCTGGATTTAACGCCGACGAGCTGAAGAAAAACGTCAATGATATCATCGATGAATACTATCCCCAGCTTATTACCGCACAGAGAAAAATATCTCCTCCTCCAGGTATTCTCAAATATAACAATGATTACCATTCCACGAGGTCCCTTCATTTGCCAGTATCTGCCGTTCCATGGGGTCCCTTCATAAGGCCTTTCTTATGGGGTCCCTTCATGAGGCCTTTCTTCTGGCCGATGGGGCACCATTCATGAGACTTTTTCTTTCTGGCTGACATTCTTTCTGAATATCCTTGTGTAGGGTACCCTTCATGAGGTTGAGAACTCATCACCGCCACTGTTTATTTTTGGGGGCTCCAGTTTTTCAATTTTGCGCCCAAACATCCCCCTGGTGAATCGTTAAATACGAAACGAAATTTTAGAGATTCAGAGGGTTGTCTAGGCTCTAATTTCATGCACACACACACCCATATCAAACCCCTGAGAGAGTGCAAAACAGCAACCACCACGTTGTCCGACGTGGTGGGGAGGTGTACATGAACGTTTGTTTTTCCTTGTGGGCTGGAGACCCTAATTATTAATGAAAAATTGCGATTATCTCCCACCGTCGACAAATTTGTTAGTCACGGGATTGGAATGCCAGACCTCGAGTATGAAAATCCGCCACGTTAGCACTGGACCACGGATCATCCTTACAAATATATGTTTGAAACATTAGTATGTAGTTACCTATACCTGGATAACGTGCAATTCCTACAAGCGATCAGTATACTGAATAAATCACAATTGTTGTATAATTGCGTTAACTGCAGTGTGGATTTATTTCAATTTCCAACACCGTATAAAATATCTGCATTTAATAATCTCATATACATTTACAGAACTGAATAAATCTGCCGTATGTCATTCGGGAGTTATCTTACCTGGAAATCTAAAAATAACTTACCTGGATTACACGCTAGGGGAGGGGATGTGATTTCTCGTTTTCATGACTTATCAGGGACAGAATCAGGGACGAAGTCTAGGGGTGTAACATACAAGAAAGAGGGACAGTCTTGGTGTAACATACCCTGACCGAATCCTTCACAGAACCAAGCGGGACAAGAAATACAGTGTGTGAGACACAACAAAAACAAAAATTAATAAGCGGCAGTCATATAATATTACGCAGTAACAAGCGAGGCTACTGCTTAATACTCTATCGGAGAAAGCTTTGCTTGACAGAGTTATCTCCCTTCATATGGAGTGTTTTTGCATGCAACTACAATGAGTCAAAGTAGAATCAGGACTGGAGCACACAGTCGGGAGAGACTGAAATATTATTCGCTGATTACATTTTTTGAAAATGCCGATTTCGTTATATTATCAAGTATCAAAATATTTGCCAGCTATATTCATCGATGAGGAATATTTTTCTTCGCCAGTCTCCTCGTTCAAAGAGATAACCGCCTTCGGAAATTTATTATATTTCCCAGTACCACCACGTGCAGAATTGTGACTGTGTGTAACAGCCTGTAAATTACACAAAGAATTATTTTTCGGATCTGAATCTATATGATCGATCACAAGTCCATCTTTGATCAATCCGTGAAAACAATCGTATACAAATTTATGACAATAATATTTTTTTTCCAACAGTAAATCTGAGATAACCAGTATTAGTAACAACACCGACTGATTTTTTTAGTCGACAGTTCCTAATCACACCATTATGAGATGCCTCATAATTATTGATGATGGGAGGCTTCACAAATTTATTTTGCTCCATTTATATAATAATATTGTTTGTCTAAATTGTTATTTTCCTGTTAGCGTGAAAATCTAGCGAGATAGTCTTCGATGTTTTTTATGGGAGATTAATCACCAGCAACGACGTTACGGGCGTTATTTTTTATCATAATATTGTTTGTCGCATTTTACACACAGCTGCGTTTCTCCTCTAACCCTAACACCACATCGTAAACACGGTTTTGGACCCAGACTTCTGCGACGCACACTTTGCATGGGTGATATCCACAGAATTCATTTACGCAAACCCTGTTACAAGGAATTGGAGTACCAATCATTAACCACTTACAGATATTCTTTGCTTGAATCATTATATATATATATATATATATATATATATATATATATATATATATATATATATATATATATTAATCTTCAATATAAATATATATTTGCCTTAATTATACTATGGAGGAATTTACGAGATTATCTGCGATTAAGCCCTCTAAAGCCAGATTTGACTTTGACAGAATAACCCCTAAATTGCCGAGGCGAACTCTGATTGATTTAACGAATAAGACTTTAATAAATCGTATCCGTGAAGCCAAGAGAGAATTTCGCAATGATGGCGCGGCTTATGTGTGGTCAACATTCAGTATTATGTAAGACGTCAATGCACAATTAATGACAAGCGAGCAGCGACGATTATTAGTTATCTTGATGTCCTACGAACTCACGAATAATAATATATATTTAGAATAAAATTTATTACGGAAGTAGACGACACCTGGATTATCCGTGACAAACATGACCCTGTTCTAGCACATCACGCTGGAAATATTGTCACGTTAAATAAAATTCAAAATCAGGAATACTGACTGGAATTGATAGACCATATTATGAGCAAAAAAGATCCTGTGACGGCAGTTGTTTATGCGATACATCCGCTGAATGATAAACCTAGTGTTAATGACCTCCTGCCGATGAAAATTTCTCGCTTGAATAGTGTTGCTGAGCGAGTTACAAAACACTTCATAAACGCGATGCGTGGAAATGGTTTAACGGATCTAAGACGTAAAAAAAATTAATGAGTGAGCAGAAACAATTTAAGATACCGGAGCGTCTATCAAAGGTGTTGCTGAACTGGGAAGAAGATTAAGATTTCCTATAAGGGTGAAGACACTAACCGGAGAGATTTTGTACGAAT